>MU893772.1:0-10876 GCA_036418205.1 Ostertagia ostertagi
GACCCAGATTAATGTGAGAGTGGAAAAACGTTCCTGGGGTTGTACTGAGAGCCAGTAACCCTAACAGGAAGTTGAGCAACGTCAGGAGCAATTGTTCACGTTCAGTTTTATCTATTTCTGTATTTCAGCTCCAAAACTCAATCGAGAAACTTATCCGGCAGAACGAAGAATTGTTGCGAAAGAATTCGTCATTACAAAAACAAGGACGGATGATCGTCGAAGAGAAATGTAATTTATCGACGGGTAATGTTTCAAGTTGAAATCGAACAAATTTGCAGCGTCGGAAGGAAGGATACCCTCTGTTTCAGAAAACCAGAAGCGCGTCGAGTGCAGACCACACACCACAAGTGACGACGGCCTCCAAGTAAATCTGGTAACTAGTGATTCATAGTGATAGCTGATAGTTGGTAAATGATAGTTGTAATTAGTGACAACTAGAATACAACTGCAACAGGCTAATCATTTCATTGGCAGAAAACATTCACATTTTGTGGAGGCCGTCGTCACTTGTGGTGTGTGGTCTGCACTTGACGCGCTTCTAGTTTTCTGAAACAGAGGGTAGACGAGAACATAAAAGGGAACCTTTTTTTCTGCTAATTGCACCCAATCTGCCCGGACGGACCACACGAAGTGCTACCGATTTCAGGTTGGAAAAAACTGAGGAAGCGAACATTCAATTACGACGATTACTTAGCGATACGGATCGGGTCTGTAAAGATCTACAGCAAGCCAATCAAGTATGTTCCATTTGGATACTTACAGAAATGAGCCATACTGCAAAATTGCTGTGTGACCACCTAGACCTGGAATTGCGCTATCGCAGGATACGGAGGCATGCCTCGAAACTAAGCCTAGGAAGGGGGAGGGACTCCGGGAAATTGCTCACACACTTCGGATCTGTCTCGTCCTTCTCCCCAAGCTTAGTGCCAGTTATAACAGAAAAATGTATGTCGCGGTTCTAAATGCGTTGCCGCCGCAATGCGCCCCCATCTTGCGATAGCGCCCAATAGTTGTGGATCTCATCGATATAGCACATTTTTCCAATGGTGGGTTCAGTCGCTTTGCCAAACTGGTTCTATGGCTGATTTCAGGTCGATGACGAGCCCCGATTTACGTTGGCTGAATTACGTGAAGTGCTACAGGAGAAGAACGTGCTCAAAGGACGAGTAATGGAACTTGAAGAGGAGCTGGAGAATCTCCGACCAGGACGGAAGGAACGCGAACGCGACGATCTTCTAAGGTAATTTTCGTTATGTAGTTCTTCTAGCACTGTCGTCTGTCGTCCTTCTACCATGGCGGTGTCGGGAAAGGCGCGCTTCTCCTACACTGCACAGAAGCTCAACCTCTTAATCACTCCACGCCTTATCGGAGCCGTTTTTTCTCCGAGGTTTTCTAGTTGTTTCTGGGATTTTGTGAATGAAAGCGCTTATTTGAGAATGAGAATTTGAGAGGTCTTGAGAGTGAAAGATAAACAAGGAGAGAGAAAATCGTGGGTGGAGAAAGTCAGAAAGAATGGGATATTCAGAAACAAGTGCATTTCTCCGGTGAGCATGAATCACTTCCGCGATCTTTTTATGAACACAAATGCATGGCGTATCCCAAGTTTGTACGTGGATGCTACTTCTGCTGCTATTCTTGAAAATATTCCCGAATCTCACAAGTCTCTACCACTCATTGTTATCTGTCAGCCGTAATCACCGCCTCAAATAACATTTCATGACACATTTCGGTGAAGTCACACTTAACACACCTAATCCTTACGCCTAATCGTTTTCTGACCGTATTCCTCCTGATAAAATCGAAATTTGCCTTCAGTTCTCCAACAGATCCCTCACCATCGCCGTCGGTCAGCCCTATAAGTCCGCACAATTCCTAGCCAGGTCAATTATTATTTTTTGTTCAGTTTGCATTTTCCACTGATTTTTTCCCTGCTCAATTTTTATCCATCGTTTTTTAGGTGGTCCAAAATCAAGTCAATCATTCTGACCCATGCATTCAAAATCATCTAGAGAGTATCAGCCAACGTGTATTTTTGCTCAGGAGAAATTTATTGATTGAATACGGTAGAATAAAATCTGTGATATGATATGAATTGATTTCTGATAACAGATTGAACATGATTGATTTTTGTTTTTAAAAATGTGTTCTTTGAATTTATTTCAATCAGGGCCAAGGGCTGATTCTCTTTATGTTGATGTCTGATTTGGTATTTATTCTGCTGGGTTTTGTTAAGGTCACCCTTGATCATTAGATGGATACGCCGTGGCATTCACTGCTTAGCGAATTCAACAACAGCATTTGAAACTGGAATAAGCAGACGATGTATGTTGCGGTATCTCCCAGTGTCGTAGAGAATGAAGTGATAGGCAAATAGATTGGCGAGGTGCAGCGCTCGTTGACCCTCATGGATGCGCCACGCGCAGGGCTACTATTGGCAATCGTAGAGTCATTTGAAAGCGGTCTATGCTATGGCTTTGCATATTCAACTATGTCTTTACCCCAAAAAAGTTTGGTAGTAATATTTCGCCAAGGACCTTTCAAGCTCTCTAGCAGATTTCGCTTTAATCGATTGCATGAAATAGTTGGGGATCGGCGACTGGTCTATACGCACCAATACCACTGTAAAAAGGCACAGGATCCCACCTTATTCGCAAAGAGTTGGTAGTGGAAACGTAGTGTCTCAACTTAGCACGTTTAAGGCGCGCATGTGTGGTGACCTCCGACCCAACACTACCAGCGTCGCGACCTTATCGCCAATGGTGGAATTAGGTGGAGATGCGGTGTTAATGGTTAGCTCAGCTCTCCTTCTGCCTATACCGTACCTTCATTTTAAATCGCCCTACGTGGATGCGTCGCCTCTTGTCGATCCATGGGAAATTGGCACGGTCATGGTTTATTTCAATATGCAGGAGACTTCTCTGAGTGATTGCGCATTGAAGGGATTGAGAGGGAGAGAGAGTGAGTCGCCGTAACATGGTGAAGCAGTGTGTGAGCCCATCAAACTTGAGCATATTACGGCGACGATGGGGGGCGGAGGGTGCTGCGGTAGTATTGGAATTTGGACTTGCGAGCCTCGAGGAATTCTCATCAAGTTAGTGACCTGTTTGCGGCTTCCGTCAAGCATATTGCGAAGTAGTTTCCCTTATCGGCGGTAGTCCTTGTCGAACGACGACAGCATTCCTTTGTGACACCTTTTTATTTTGGGTAGGAGAGTTCTCATCTCCTTCGCCTTAAAATCCTGGTTCGACAATCACCGTTACATGGCACTCTATGTAGGCATGTGTAGGCTGCATATCACATGGAATACCAGAGCAATTTCTTGCTAGTCTTCCCTGAGAGCCGCTATAGAGAACTGGGAAGAAATGACATGAAAGTGATTGTATGTGATTAATGGGGAGCAGGGAGCAATGCGAAAAAATGAGGCAGTCACAGCTAGACGTCGTTAGGCTATGCAATCAGATCTGGGGATCAAGCTAAAACCCTAGCAACAAACCCTATATTTTGTTTTTTTGCGCGCTATCACCAAGTGTTTTGCGTTGTGCTGGGGATAAAAACACTCTTACTTTAGGCCGGGTCCTCGCCTTTCCATGATAGGACATTGCTACAGCCCATATAAGCATTCGAATAGCACTGTGATTATCAAATGGAAGCGTGATAACTGTTGTGCATTTTCGAAAAGAAAATAACTAAATATCTCCTTCTCGCAAGGACCAAATCTGCATCACAGAGGCAGGCGAGCCTCCTCCAATATACAACTCCTCTAATATATATGTCGCAATGCAACTGTTCGGAGAGCCTCTAGCCAATAAGCCGGCAGCTCACGACAGAGTACACAGAGCTAGCGGTAGTGGTTGGCAGATATCGAACTCACGGACAGGCAATTCAGTGGTACGCTATAGGCAACATATTGCGCTATCCTCAGATTTTGGGGATCATTTAAGAAAATTTCAAGAGCCTATAGAATTTTCGATCGCTTCAGTCAATGTCATTTGTCTCAAAACACTAGTTTCAATGCATGACAGTACAGTAATAAAATGCTACATACAAAATTATCCTGAGAGTAATGACATAGCGCCATTGGACCACTCAAATTCTACCGAAATTTAACTTATTCTCAAATTCACTTTTCCAAGCTACTCGTTCATTCACTGGTCAGCCATTGACAAAATATGCGAATATATTATGTAATATCTAAATTTAAGTGATGAGCCGTCAAGAACGGGTGATGACAGCGACGAAATGCTGGTTTATGGGCCGTTACCAAGAGAACCCGATGAAAAGCTCTATCCTTGGAAGTATGAACGAAAGGATAGCGGTGTGCGGAAATTGTAAGTTTGACGCTCTAGAATAATTCGTCAGTCATTAAATTATTTTTATTTATTGTTGTTTATTTATTCATGACTATTGGCTTATTCATTTATTTTATTTTATGTGCATTATTTTCATATTTCATCGTATTTTATATAATTAATTATAATTATTGTATATAATTTATGTAATTATTATCAATTATAATTATAATTACTTATTATAGTTTCATTATATTAGGCGACTTATTTTACTTATAGCTGTTCTAATGCCTTTCTGTAGGTAGTATAATTTGGGCGTCTATTTTAGTTAATATATTTTTATTCAATTTTATTTATAATTATTATTACTTACTATTTATGTATTATTTATATATTATTACTATATATTATTTATTACTTGTGAATGTTTATTTGTCTGCTTATGAGCTTTTTTTGTATCTCGATCGATTATTGATTGATTGGTTTGCCTTTCAGCTTCCGCTTCTTCAAAGAATTCGGAACGAATCCATCGCCACGACGTGGCTCATCGGCAACGAGCTCGCCACACCCGCAGCGTGCGAATCCGCCGGGAAATTGAGCATTGCAATTTCACATAACTTCTTCATATATATCATATATCTATACATATAATTATTATGAGAAATCGATATGATCTGGACTCTATGATGTCTCAACTATCGCGCTACGATTCTTTCTCACGGTCTCATCATCGTCATACCAAAACACCACCCCGAGTAATTGACACTCCCTCCATCAGCGGGACGGCATCGGGTTCATTTGTGACAGTTGTCCGGTGTCGGTGGAGCACCGTTACGCGGACAACTGTTACTGCTCTTGGCAGCCAGCACAAACCACTCTACTAACCAAAAACTTAACTTATTTATGTGAATCTGATGCCGACAAAACTTCACGAAAATTATGGATCGAACGAGGTGTGGATATGCCAAACGACTGATTGATAAGCTATCTTCGATTAACTATACTTACTTTTTATGCGTAGTAATTCTGTCGCTAGCCCTACTAATTCACTGATTGACCAATCTGTTATGTTTTTAGATCGCCATGTAAGTAGATTTATATATGCGTGTATTCAGAGAGATAGACCCCGCCCGCGATATCTAACAGTACCCATCTCGATGTCAGAGACGCAGAGTTGGCGCATGTCTGGTTGTCTGTGCGCTGACCGCCAGATTTACTTGCTTTCTTTCTCTAATTTCTCTATCTATCTCTCTTCTTTGTCTATCTTAGTCTGTACTCATCCAAAAATGGGTTACCAAACTCGAAATCTGGTCAGTTTCTGGCTTTTGTTTTATTGTTCGACACCGTTGTGAATCTCACGTTAATAAACTATTGATTTTCTTTTGTTATGAACTGCGTTATCGATTTTTTTTGCCGAGAAATATCTCCCCAACAAATGAGGATGTAGCGCATTTAACAACCTCATGTATTGTGAAGGTCAGAATCAGATTAACGTCTGGCGTTGTGGATGCGACGTGGCACGGTGCGCGGGTCTGCACCATGTGATCGCCGCGCCGCAACCGCGCGCGTCCCAGCCATGCAAACCACTCGGCCTTGAATTGTGTCAGCGTAACCCAGATCATTGTATATATCATTTATGTGGTGGGAATACAATCCAAAAGAGGTAATTCACTTTATTTTTGCGTTAGACATGAATTCGGTTGTTGGCAACCATCCGCCTTAAGTCGAGATCCTTTCGAATATCACGGATAATAGGCGGCCATAAATATCGTGGGTGGCGTTTACACCAAAGACGAAATCCAAGTGTGAGTAATGCGGCAACTCGTAGCTTGCTCGAATCGTCGCATTCATCTTTTCCAATATGGCCTCTCTGAAATTATTGATTTATTGACGGGCTTGACCTGACGCGACTTATGGACTGTGTTCGACTCTTGAAGTGCCAATATTGGGTGCCATTAAATTTAAGTCGCGACAGCTTCGAAAGAGACATTCGCAGACCGCCGTGGTTGGTCGCGCACTCCAACTATCATAGCATTACTGCCAGAACCGCAACCCGACTATGATTTAATTTTGTTTTGATCGTCATCCATCTGACTGAAACAAAATAGGTCAGCTCAGAATACGTTTCGCAAACCGTGAGGTCCTACAAACGCCACGCAACCGCGCGCAGCTAATTACTGATATCACGTATGTTGGTATCGAAGGCTTCAAGATAAGCCAGTTCGGTTACGGAATTGTTCTCGGAGGTATCACGTGGATTGCATAGTAGTCACATTTTCTAGCATAGTTGTACCAATTTTTGCTGCCTCAGAAATCTTTTGGGCGTTTTTAAGAATTATTCCAGCTTAGTCGTTTTTATACTCAAAAGATTGTTACCGTATATCTTCGGTATCGGCCAGGATGTCATCTTTGCTCCAATAAAGATAGGTTGGCGTGTGAATTTTCCGCAAGTCATAGTGAGGTGGAAATTTCTGAAAATGGAATCGAAAACTTTTAAAGGAAACATTTTATCTTTAAAGATCGCACCTCTCCATATTCTCCCGCATGTTTCCTTCTTCACCGTAGTCGAATTTTTCCAATTTTCGCGATTTCACCACCTAAATTTCTTGAAGGAGGTTCAAAAAAGAAAACAGAAAGAAAGGAAATAAAACCGCCAATTATTGCTTCAAAAGCGCAATTTTTCGAGAAGAAGGTATGAAAACCTCAATGCAGTAGTGCTTTAAGGGGAATTTCCGGAGAATTAGAAGAATTGGATCATATTCCCGGCAATGTTGAACTGTCCGCAATTTGTTACAATTAGGCGGCCGAAAGACGCTACGTGATGTTGAGTGACGCTGTCGATGCCATCAAGATGCCGTTAAAAATGAAAAAAAAAATGTTGAAGTGAGTAAAGTGAAGAGAGGAGATGCCATACTTCTGGAAGCGACGATGGCGTCACCGCGCGCTCTCGGAACGCGACTTGGCAGCATTAGCTGCGTTTCCTTCGCGTAGGTCCAGTTGAAGAGCGTCAAGGTGCACTTCTTTCGAAAAAACGAGAACAGCGTCGAGTGCGGACCACACACCACAATTGACGACGGCCCCCAAGTAAATCTGGTTAGTAGTGATTCACAATGATAGCCGATTTTAGGTAGATAGCTATATATTAGTGATTTACTTACTTATTTACCAGATTTACTTGGGGGCCGTTGTCGGTTGTGGTGTATATTCTGCACCTGACGCTGTTCTCGTTTTTTGAAAGTATGTTAATGTGATAGTCGTTCGCTAGGCGTGGTGTTATCGTGGCGCCGAGTACCCGGCTGAAAAGTAGCGCTCCTCTGTTTGTGCAGACGGACAATGGATGTGCGAAAAAATTTTCGTTTTAACAGCGTGCTTCATATAACATTCTTGAAATCAGAAAGATTTGCTTAAGAGGCAAAGTTCGGGCTCAGACCCACCTAATAAGCCCTTAAAGTGGCTAGAAGTGCATGGGACGCAGCTGCAGGCGACTCGCCAAGTTCCCGCATCCAAATGCGTCACTAAGGCGCTAGGGGCCAAGGACTTTGACACGCTCCTCCTGTTGCGACACGCTCCGCCCACCGCTCGATATTTTGTCTGCGTCGCAATGCTGATCTGCTATGCTCTCTCTTCTCGGATTTCTCTACCGCTCTCCGCGCTCACATTATCTCTCATCTCCCTGCCGGCCTTTTGAACTTCTCCGCAACGTAGAGCAAAAGGCTCGTATTTCCTGTGTATTTCAGGATTTTTTTCCTTTTTTCTCCACTGGCGGTCACCCTCCGCCCCTACATCACATTTGAGTAGAATTACCTCATCAGTTCAAGCTTGAATCTTGCCTTTAACGAAACTAAAATTATCAGATAGCTGTATTAGACATCGCCGATTGATAGGCGGACCAACGTCTAGGACTTGCGAACATGTGGCAAGTGCGGGGCCAGGGTCGAGGTAGCGTTTGGAGGAATCAATAGTGAACCTCACATTAGGATGCAGAAAAAGGACTAATGCAGGGAATAAAATTTTGTCTGGGGAAGTTTACAAACTTTTCAAAAACCTAGAGAAAATCTGGGAAATTGACGGAAAGCTAGAAGGAAGACGTAAGTGCAAAATTGGGTTGCAAACTGCAAGATCTCCTAAACGCGTCGTCCACCCTATCCCACAAGGCTATTTTACGATCACAGACTGTGAGTATGGGATCAAAAAAGGATAGTGGGGGTAAAAAGGGCTATATGGAATGGGCAGGGCTTTAAGGCACACTAAGGCACCATAAAGGCTACAGTGGAAGAAGAAACTGAAGAGGTTGTTGGGAACAACCTGAAAGTCCCTCTTTATAGTTTATTCAGAGCATTGAACGAGTTTACGGCGATGAAATTGCGTGTTTGAACGAGAGAATTTGGAAACGAGGAAATGAGAGACGGTAGAGAAATGAGAGACGTAGACAAGAGTGGGAGATGTGAAGAGAGGCGGAGTTGACAGCGTCTAGGGCCTAGTGTCGACGTTTGTAAGCCCTCCTCTGTTGAAATAACGTGACATTTCGCCTCTTCCAGCACCTAGGCAGCTTATCACTAGCTTAACAAATCCCATGCGGTTATCAAGGAGTGTGCCTTGAAAAGCTTGAGAACTGCTTTTATCCACCCAGAGGAATAGTTAATGCTTTGCCAAGGATTTTATGGGAACCAGGGGCGTGTTTGGGACTCGAAAGGGTAGCCAACATCGAGAGAGACTGAGATGTTCAAAAAATGCTCAGAAATTCTATACAATCTTGAGGTATATGCTCTTGAAATGAGGGTATCCCCAGGAGGCCCGTCGCGCGGCAAGAAGGCAGAGTCGGCGGACGAGTTGCAGCGCGTGGTGTGCGATGTAGGACGTGCAGTGGGACACTCTATTTAACTTGACGCGAAATCCCTATAGTACGCGCGCGACTCGTCCGCTGACTTTGCCTTCTTGCCGCGCGACGGGCCTCCTGGGGGTACCCTTGCAATGAACTATGTAGATTAACGGCTAATGGGCGTGGCCAATAGGATAAAGGATAAAGGATAAAGCATTTGCCGTTGATCAATCCCTTTTTGGGATGCGGCACGCATTCTACTTCCATTTGTACATTCGTAGTGGCGTTTGAATGCGATGTGGCCTATACAATGACTTGCGGGGGCCAGCCGATGTACAAGTCAGTGTTTTTATCCTCCCAGACAAGTCTGGTACCAATTAACCGACCCCGGAGGGATGGAAGGCTTGGTTGGCCCGGGCGACTCACGACCCAGGATTTGATCCCCGGACCGCTCGCGTGGTAAGCGTGCCACTTGCCACTACACCACTTCCGCCCGGCCAAAGTAGACAATAGCATTAGGTACCCGACAAAAGGCCCCTCGCGTGGCGAGTCGGCAGTGACGTAAATGGGCCACTGAACGAGTTGCAGCGCGTACTGTAGCGGTTGAGGGTCAACTCGAAAAGAGTGTACCATAGGGCTTTCCACCGCCCATTACGCCCAGCGACTCGTCCCCCGACCCGTCGTGCGGCGTAAAGGCAGAGACGCGGGCCCGTCTGCGTCCCAGCCTTTCTGCCGCGCGACGGGCCTCCTGTCGGATATGCAGCAACATTAGCCAGTAATAGAAAGGGGAGAGGCTGCTATGTTGGGTGATATTCAATTTTCTTTTGAAAGGGAGGGTAAGGCTCAGATATGGTGTAAGGACTTTTGGGAAGCTTTTTTTTCGAGTTTTTTGCACAAAATTCTGGAATTCGACAGGCATTTCGGGACTTTGCAGGTTCCACTCCTATTTTGACTCTACTGTATATCACTCTCTCTCCCCAACCCCAGCTCACATTAGTTTTTTGAGTAAAGGTTGTTGTAGCTCCAGGTTGGAGCAGGATCGCCTGCAGATGGGACTGAGTTAAGGACCCGCAACTTTGGGGGGGGGGGGCGGGTGAGGCGAGGTTTCATCCAAATTCTTCGCCGCATACCTAGCGCGACCTTAACAAAAGCTTAATTTTTGATACAAAATTCAACCTGAATCCAGTGCAGAATGTTCTTCGATGAGGTAGCGGCTGGCATATGGCACAGGTAAGTGCCGACTCGGGTCTGAAGCCGAAAAATCAATAAAATCAAACAACATTTACGAATTTTCAAATTTATTATTTACCCTGTTAAACATTTTCTCCGTGCCATCGATAAAACCGATGTCCAGAGTGCAGACTCCTTGAGCAATCGGTAGGCTGGAATGCCCAATGCCCAACCATGAGGTAATTAATAAAATCAATAATCGAAAATGGAATAGGAAAACTGGCTAATTATCGATCGACGGAAGGAAAATAGTCTTTTCTCACCTGCAAAAATAGCTCATAATTTTCTGTATGAATTTCGGAAACATTAGCGGGGCGTTCGGAAGTCTAGCCAGCAGGAACTGAAAATCGATTCGTATTTCAATCATAACCTTTTGCGATTCATTGTGTATAAGTTCTTTGCTGGTTTTGTAGCGCGATGGATAACAGCGCAGTTATCACAGGAGTCATACTAGCCAGCTCACTAGTTCGATCCCTGTCTATCTTATCTGAGACGATAGACTTATTGCAGGGATTCCTGCTCAGGGGCTCTGAGCTTT
>MU893775.1:0-27037 GCA_036418205.1 Ostertagia ostertagi
GAAGTACCCATCAGAGCAACGTGGATTGAGGGAGCGTGCTGAGAGCCTTGCTCGTGGAAGATTCTAATCTAAAGTCATGAAAACGAGGTGGCTAGCCTGTCGGATAGGCGAGCTTGTGTGCTAAGTTGCAGGACATCTTGGAAAGCTTCAATACTTATCAAAAGATTTTTACAACAATACATGTAAGTGTCTCAAAAATTATGGACCGACCTAATAGTATGGTTATGGTTGAAAGGTCCTTTTTCGAAAGGGTGGTGCGAATTGCTGAATCGATTCGAAGATTTCTGCTATCCCTTTCGTCATTGTAATCACCTCTCTGATTGTTTTTTGTAGAAAATCGACGGTAAGGGGAAATGAAGAGAAGAGATGGGAAAGGGAGGGGCAAGTGATGTTCGAGTTGAAAGGGGGAGGGATAGGATGTGGAGAAACCGAAGCCAGGAACGTACCAGCAACTGCACTGCGGGACACATTGAATAGTAGACGTGAATATAAACGAGAATCACGTCCAGATAGATGTAGAGACATGGAGTGAAGAAGAGCAGGATTGTTGCCAGCACTACGCAAAGTTGTCCGACCTGGAAAACTGCGATCGAAGGGAATCAAGGGAACCACTCATAAAGGTCCATTTGAACGCACCCATTCTGAGAATGTCGACCTGTCCATGGGATGGTAGCTGCGTAAATAGCACACTGATCCTGAAAACATTTCGATTCAGATTTCTGAACAAGGATGTGGGCTCACAACACAATGGGCGATTTCAATCTGTGGTCGATCACGGTTCGAAAATAGAATGAATTGTATTTCCTTTGAAATCTATTTCCTTTATTCGGGACAACTTTTTAATAAGAATGTACCTGTGGTTACAAGCACCGGTATTGGCGCGACGAGCAGTACCATCACAATCGCGATCAAAACCATCGAAATGCGAACAGGCCAGGGAGAGTCTGGCGAGTAGACAGATTGATGTTCGACTGCTTTCTGGAATATTCTCTGCATACGTTTTCTGTAAAATATTAAGCAAAGTAAGGGTTGTCCCTTGAAATAGGGACGGTCAGAGGTCTTGCGGTGAGTTGTAGCTAGTCGATGGGCGTTTCGAGCCACTAGGGGATCGGGGACGGCCATGCTGATCGCCGTGCGCATCCTTCCATGCGAATTGCATGTCGGTCCACACCTCCAAATCCTTGTCCGGCTGTCTATGCACAGCTAAGTTCTCCGTTCGATCTTCTTGCTTGTCGTGGAATCCTACTTCAGAAGGACCAGAGAATAAAGTGTTTAGCCCAGATTAAGTTCCTGGAATGCGCATATATCCCATGTAGAGGCACTCGGACATGTACGTACATACCTTTCGGTGAACTCGTTTTCTGTCGGAGTGGGCCATCCTTTAGTTATATTCGGCACCATCGCAGATAGGGAGCATTCTCTTGGACTAAATCCAGGGTTCTGGCTCACAGGCGAAAGCATGTGGAATCAATTCTTCGAAGACTTTGCTGCTTTGTTGTTTCACCAGCACGGCTAAAGGATAAAGGATAAAGCATTTGCCGTTGATCAATCCCTTTTTGGGATGCGGCACGCATTCTACTTCCATTTGTACATTCGCAGTGGCGTTTGAATGCGATGTGGCCTATACAATGACTTGCGGGCAGGGTCAAGCGTGCGTTGAGGAATCCTCGACATGTCACAGAGGGGGGGGGGTCGTATTGGCCCGCTGGGGAGAGATCGGGCCCGATTGATACAGTAGGATCATCGTCGGAGGACAAACATTAAGGATCGAATCGATACCAGGCCAGAGTATTTCCAATAACAATTGATTCCGTCCACACAAAATCTTCGTGATTTAGAGGTGTCCGCTTAGCAATTCTTAGTGACTTCAGTGTTTCATCACCACACAAGTTAAAGAATCCGAAATTCGCACGTTTTCTAGGGATATTTTATCTTTCAAGTAGGTCCTCAAATCCAACGAGATGTGAAGCACACGGCGCATCCCAGAGTGGGCCCAGTTGGTTGCGCGCGCTTCAGCTACGGCTATCTTGATAACGAATCTTAATTCAGGAAGAATCAAGAGGATTCTGAAAGAGTTCATGTTAAATTACAGAGAGGAGTACACTATTCAACAAGAAACGCAGCCTTCAGCGTCAAATTCACAAGCATGTAACCTTTAAAGTTGAGACCCGCTAAACAATTTTACACTTTTTGCAGAGAGAAAAGCACGAGGATTTTGAATCTGCTCCTACTTCAGTATGTAATCGCTCCTGAAAGGAGCTATAGTCGTTGAATAGTGCTAATGTAGCGAAAAAGTACCTTTCGGCGGTACTCGGGCAAAAATCCTCAACGTGGCCATTTTTTAAATAGTGAACGTATTTAGCAGTTTTAGTGCCGTTGAAAGAGCAAATCTTCTAGTTTATGATGACGTATTAACTTTTCAGATTGGATGAGTTTGAACGGAAGTTATGGCTTTGGAAAGTGTAAAAACTCGTGCTCATCTCGAATTTTCCTCGTTAATTGATCTAAATTTGTTATTTCTAACTTCCTGTAATTTCAGTACTGATTAGAAAAAGCTCTTCACAAAACTCCCAAATCTAGATTGAAAATTCGTTAACTTTGAAGAAAGTTATAATCATTTGAATATTTGTTCAAATTTCAATAGTAAATAAGCTGCTCCACGGTCAACGCCAAAGTCCAGTCAACACACAGCTGGCGAAGGCGGTTACAAGGCTTCCTTTCAGCGAAAGGGGGACGTGTAAATTGAGAACCATAATCTGTGTAGTACTAGAATTTGGTAAGTCTTGTGGAGGAAATAAATAAAGAAGAGATGTTGTCATAGTATGCCATTTTTAGTGACTAGTTTGTCGTTTTTTGCTCCGTTTCTCGTTTGCTCGTTTGGTAGGACTCATCAATAATGATCATTCTTTGACTTTTTCACTTTTGTACTTCTTAAACGAATTTTTTTGTGGACGGGGTAGCAGGGCTTTTTTATGAGCAGTTTTGGGGAGAATTAAACAACTTTTTCATAGTTCGGCTTTTAAAGAGGGTTGTTTCATGGACTTCGGCCTTCGGCAGGGGGAGGGGGGTCGTATTTCCGAATTTTCCTCGACGCCTCGCTTGACCCTGCTTGCGGGGGCCAGCCGATGTACAAGTCAGTGTTTTTATCCTCCCAGACAAGTCTGGTACCAATTAACCGACCCCGGAGGGATGGAAGGCTTGGTTGGCCCGGGCGACTCACGACCCAGGATTTGATCCCCGGACCGCTCGCGTGGTAAGCGTGCCACTTGCCACTACACCACTTCCGCCTCTTTTAATTCATCTTTTACAATGTTCGCAACGCACTAGACTAGCCTTTTCACGTCCTGATCACGATATCTATGCCTAGGGACAGTATCAAACTGTCCTAAGCTGCTAGTTACCATGCGACCATGAGCTCTTGATAACTTGGTGGAAACTTCCAATACAAAATTTTCCAAAACATACGTTGAGGACCTCTGGAACCCCTTCCAACTGCCCTCCTGCAGTTGCGTCTAGCGCACTTCTAGCCACTCTAAGAGTTTATCAAGTGGGTCTCAGCCCGAACTTTGCCTATAAGTCCGAAAGTAGCACAAGCTTCGCAGGTAGAGTGACAAGGCTGGTGGTTTTGAGTGGGGTCATGTCCATGTTCCCACGTTCCTTATTCCTCGTTAACGGGTAAGGTCATCACGTTTGATTGCTAGTCTAGCGTAACTTTACCGTCTCAGAGCGCCAAAGTGCTTTCAGAATTGAACCCTTGAGACAACAGTCTCTACTAGGGATCGGTCCCACGATCGCTCGCCTAAGACCTAAAACTGCCATTGGCTCTTTTGCATTTTATAACATCTTCCGGGGAGTCGTTCTGCAAGCGTGAGATGCAGTTTTAGGATCGGTTGTCAAAAAATGGTGCTCCAGATCTGCCACACGCAAACCTCCATTCTACCTGAGGTCATTTCCTTGTAAAAATGAAAAAGGTTTGTCCTGAAACTTCAGGGCAAATCCTTGAACTGAGGACGAGGTATTGATTTATGAATATCATTCAAGGAAACGAGCTACGTTCTTCAAGTAATTACATAGAGCAGAGGAACCTTAGGCAGTTCTGCAGAGGCGGTGGTAATTTTCACGAAAGCAGTGTGTTGGTTTTATACCGCTATCATGACATTTTTGCCATGGAATTCAACATCGCCACTAAGAAACGCTTTTGTTCTCGAGCGTTGGCTGTAATAAATGCCACTATTCCCTCAGTGAAGGCCGTAGAAGAATGTCGCCCGTTCCGACCTCCTTGCTCATGCATTTCGTCAAAGCCTTCTAATCCCCTGAAGAAATAGCGACGTTGTCCTGAAGTCACGAGGAAATGAAAATGTTACCCTCACTTCTTTTGGAAATCCCCTCAGTTACGCTGATAATACAGAAATTCTGTCAGCAGTAATTCAAGAGAATCTTGTAATTCGCCCTCGAGGGACTCCCTACATTCTATCAAGCGCGTCTTGTATATTATTGAAGACAAAATCGTGATAAATTAGACGTTGGTTGGAACGAAAATAGGGTAAATGAAGAGGAACGAGGGTTCAAGTATCCAGAGATTACTCCTTCGGAAGCTGCGCCATCGGCAACGCAATAAGAACAGTTATGTACCTGAACGCCCCCTTCGATCCTCGGACACGCCCACCACCACGTGGAAGAAAAGGTAACCGCAATGTATCTGTTATAAAACCGATACGTATCGCTTTATTTCACTAGTTCGTCTCGTTTCAATAATGTGTAAAAGAAGAGAGAAAAACATTCGTCCTCTGGGATATGCCGCACATTCTACATCCATTCGGAATCGTAGTAGCGACTCCGATGCGGTTTGGCTATGTAGTGATTTTTGGGTGTGAGCCAATGGCTAGTCAGTGTTTCTGTGCTTTCAGACGAGTTTGTGCCATTGGAAAGGCCTGTAGAGCGGGATTCGATCCCAAGAGCCCAGGGCGCGTGGTGAGCAGCCCACTTGCCACTGCACCACTTCTGGATATAATGAAGAGCGTTACTGATGATTGATTGATTAAGAAGCACACTTCTTGTCAGCATCGAACAAAATTTCTCAGGTGCGCCATGCGCGCTATTGCTCTTCGATTGACTGGATGTGAGCAGGTGTGTTTTACAGAAATGATGACGTCACCAGTCAGCCGACAGTATCAGAGATCGTGTATTTCGAAACTGGCCTCAGGTAAGCTCCTCTAGACCTCTGGGCCCTTGTGCGATTTCACTTTGGTTCTGTGATCGAACTCAATTTAGACCTACTCGTCATTTTCACCGTATCGAATTGACTTATCCGACTCTATCCGAGCTTTACAATTCCAATACGAAATGGGATAGCGCTCCCCACCAACAGCACCAAGGTTCACACTCGGAAGTGCACTTGGGGCTCATCATGACCGTTGTTTCCTTTGCTCATAGTGCAGCGCTCTAGGCGTCGTCGATGTGTCTACTATGCTGAAACGTGTCTGCTCTCTCTGCTTGGCCCACTGTGTTTCTTGTGTTGTCTATCCGACTGCGCATCAGGATGTGTTTGGGATCATTTCCTGCCGGTTTTTTTCTTCAGACGTAATCCACTTTGCACTTCAGTCTTTCTTTTCTGGCTGTATGATCACACCGATTCCGTCGTAAAACTATGGCTGAACGGCCTTTCCTGGGCCCAAGTCCCTTCATTTTTTCACCAACATTCTTCTTTCCTCTGCGATCAGCAACCTCTTTGATGAGCACCATGTGGTACAGAGGCAAAAGCGATATGGAAGGGGCTTGTACAGAAAAGAAAAATAAAACCGATTTTTTCGGCACCAGATCACGTGAGCACAAAAACCAAGTTGTCCCTAGAACTCGTTTGCCGCTCTACCCTGTCGCTTTACTCGGCCAAGTTGGATAAATCTCACGCAGGGTGGGGCTCTTCTATCCTCTCAGCGATAGGGACCAAAATAAGGCTAAGAAGACCTCTAGCGGTAATCATAAGGACCTGATATCAAGCTTGTTAAGGCAACTTATTGCAAGGATCCGGTTTGGTTCCCCAACAAAATCGAAATCCACAATTTTTTCCACTCTTTTCCGCGGTCCACCCAATAGGGAGCTCCTCTACAAATTACCCTCCTGGGTCCAGGTGGAAATATTCTGCTTTTGGCTCAGAATCGCTTCCGCTCCATTCCAGGCTGATTCACCTAACCCTCAACAAGCTCCTTTGATTGGAAGCACTATGGGAGCTCTTCCCTTAGCGTTATCAAAGCACTCATGTTGATCCCCCTCGTTGGAACCGCAAAGCAGGATGAACCGCCCCCTCCAGCTCCATATTTACCCACGCGCAGTCTATGGACAATGTGTTCGCTGGCTCGATGTACATTAGCATGTTTTTGTTGGTTAACTTAATCTGTTGATGAATTCGATAGAAGCGGCCTAATGAGGCGGGCAGGGCTGCGGAGAAGGACTCATCAGAGCCTTCGACCGCAAAACCCACACTTGCATCTAAAGTTCGGTTTATTAGGAAATCAAATCTACCGGCGAGCAGTCAATTTTCACGTTATCTTGGGAATTGCACTAAATTTTGTCTTTGACGATTTAATTTCAATCCTTAACTGTCTGCGATAACGTACTGTTGATGCTACGGTTTCTCAGCTTCTCCTTCAAAAACTATTTATCTATTTTTGTCAATTTTCTAGGCACCCTAATTGGCGCGCTTCTACACACAGAGCAGGAATACAGTACTTTGCTTTCGGATGGACCAGAAAACGAGGTGTTTGATTTTGAGCTCGCGCCTTGAGACCATAGGAGCACGCGCCTCCCAATTTTTGTTGGACTTCCCTCGGGCACTTTCTTTCGTTGCTTTCTGAATATGGAGGAAAAGATCAGAGAAATGAATCATACAGCTAAGGTTTCAAGGTTGTTTATTGTTTTCAACTGGGGAAAGCCATTTTTGATCCTCTGTTCCTGTACAACCAGTTGAGTTGCGTGCGATACCGACCGCGAAAGTGGGTTGCTGAGAACAGAGTAACTCGTGGGATGATCTTGACCTGAGTCTCGCAAAAATGCGCAGTTTGCGTTCGAGCCTCCTTCTCTGCATCAATGTCAATTTTGATGGAACTGTAGTATTTTGCTGCAAGGAGAGCTTGCCAAGATTTATTTATTCTTGAAAAAATAAGTACTGATGTATGCACGACAGCGCATGTGCACTAATTCGGACGGGGGTCGCATATTCGAATTTGCAAGGGGAGAATTGAATTGAAAACAGAGGAGCAAGGTTAAGTACATTAGCGCTGTTCTTGTAGACATTTGCCCACTCATTTTTTGTGAGAATTTTTCCGTTTCATCTGACATATTCCCCCCGCCCCCTTCCGCACTCCCAGGGTCAAGCGAGGCTTCTAGACAATTGTAAAATACGACTCCCCCTCCCCAGAGGCCGAAGTCCATGAAACGACCCTCTTCAAAAGCCGAACTATGAAAAGGTTGTTTAATTCTCCCCCAAAACTGTTCATAAAAAAGCCCTGCTACCCCACCGTCCACCAAAAAGTCGTTCAAGAAGTACAAAAGTAGAAAAAGTCAAAGAATGATCATTAATAATGAGTCCTACCAATAAATGTAGCAGCGACGACAAACTAGCCATGAAAAGCGTAGACTGTGGCAAATCTGTCTTCAAATTCTTTCGAATGGCTTACTAAATTTCAGTGCTACACGGAACAAATGCTCTCAATCTACACGTCCACCTTTTGGTTGAAGTCAAGTCTTAGTAACCGCCTAGCCAGCTGTGTGTTGACTGATCTTTGGCGTTGACCGTGGAGCAGCTTACTATTTACTATTGAAATTTGAACAAATATTCAAATGATTATAACTTTCTTCAAAATGACGAATTTTCAATCTGAAAGCAGATTTGGAAGTTTTGTGAAGAGCTCTTCTCTAATCAGTATTGAAATTACAAAAATTTAAGAAATAACAAATTTAGATCAATTAACGAGGAAAATTCATGATGAGCACGAGTTTTTACACTTTCCGAAGCCATAACTTGCTTCATTTTCGTCAAATTCGAAAAGTTAATATGTCATCAAAACTAGAAGATTTTCTCTATCAAACGGTTGCTAAAGCAGCTGAGCAGACTCCCTTCTCCAGAGAGCCGTAGTTGAAGCGCGCGCAACTAACTGGGCCCACTCTGGGATGCGCCGTGTGCTTCACATCCCTTCAGATTCGAGGACTCACTTGAAAGATAAAATATCCCTTGGAAAACGTGCGAATTTCGGATTCTTTAACTTGTGTGGTGATAAAACACTGAAGTAACTAAGAATTACTACGCGGACACCTCTGAATCACGAAAATTTTATGTGGGCGGAATAACATTGTTATTGGAAATCTTCTGGCCTTTCATGGCATTGAATCATATCTACCTTAGTTTCTGATTTGCTTCTTCCACATTTTTCACCATACCCATCAGCTATCACAATATATCGGGTGTCTTAAATATTTTCCACCATAAGCATCAGCTATCACAATATGATGGGATGTCTAGCCGACATTAGCATAGCAAAATGGAACAAATTAGAGACTGCAAATTCTGAGATATTCTTGAATTGTTTCGTGTTAGAAAAAATTCATGGAATACGTGTTACTATTCTGCACAATATCATGCTGTTCATAGCACAGTTGAGAAAGAAAAGTCAGTTGATTTAATTACCGTGTGAGAATGGGAATTATTCCAAGAGCAAAGCCTTCTTTTCGGAAACACACAGCAACAGTTGTTACAGTAGCCTCCGTAAGAAGGTTGTCTACCTCGAGTGTTTCATTGTTTCTAATAGCTCTTCCCAAGGAGCTCGTAGAATTTGGCATGAAAAAAAAACTTTCGGACCGTTTTTCCCAAAGAACGCTTTTAAAAGTTTCATCATATTTAAGTGAAATTCAGAGTTTTTGAAGTCTTGAGCGATGTAAATCATGAAGTATTCTATGAGGGTCAACCATCGCGTTCGCATCTTACTCAAAACTTTCACGACCTTTCCCCATCACAATCTTTAGGGAGTCCTCCGACCCTCTTCTCGCCTCAACAACAATAGCTCACTTAGCACCCCGTCCACGCTTCAATTATACCCTACTTTCCCCTCCAAATCGGTGGTTGGGGGGTAGGGGTAATTTTCCTCATGAAGCGGAGCCCAAAGCGCTCTCTTCTAAAAGACCTTGCTAACCTAAATACGACCCCTATTCGAAGTCGCAAATGCGATCTTCCGTTTCATTCGAACAGGCGGTTGACGCCGTCTTCGAAAACCCTTCCTGGGATGTGCCACGCATTCAACCTCCATTCAGATTCGGAGTGGAATTTAAACGCGTTTTTACCCTTACAACAAACTACGAGGCTAACGGAGAAAGGCCAGTTTTTATCCTCCGAGACAAGGGTGATACCAATTCACTAAACTCAAAAAAGTGGGAGACTTGTATGGTCCGGTAGAATTCCGGCCCCCGTGAGCGTAGTAAGCAGCAACCCTTGCCACTAGATCACTCAGAGTGAATACTGTCCAAAAACAAAAGAACACTTCCAAACCCCCATTTGGGAGCCTCCCGAGACTCCCAAAACGCAAAACCACTCAGTGGTCTGTGGGGATTTTGCTTTTTGATTTGTGCTAACCAGTTTTATGGCCAACAGTCTAAATAATAGACAAACGATAAAAAATAAACCTGACCTTTAAAGTTTTCCATTCACCCTGAAGACTGCCGTGTAATGAAATGTTATTCGTCTGCTCTCTTCTACAAAAATGTCAAGGCATGGCTTATCTGAAGTAGGCGGGGCTAGGGAAGGGGAAGTCGTTGGGAGCTCATTTCTCGGCGTTGAACTGCTGAACCCGCAAGGTTTGGCACCTTTGGAGGATTCATCAGCATACTGTTGGTCAGAGATTTATCAATTTTCGAACAAACCCCTATATTTAACCAATTAACGACTTAGTGCCGAGACTGTGCGATATTCAGCTTCGATTAGCGATTTTGGAGCTCATGCTTACCCTTTACGGATTACCGTATCTCGGATTTATTATGCACAACGCTCGGTTTCTGATTACAGATATAGTTATTCTAGTGCTTCACATAATCGTCATCATATGTAATGGTTTTATTCTCATCAAGATTATTACGTGAGTCCACAATGATCGTAAATTTTGCTATGAAACGCAAGGTTAATTGAAGTTTCTCGTGTTCAGGGTTAAAAACTGCGTAGGAGTTCCAGTTATCGACTTCTGCTATTTCTAACGTCGACTGATTTTCTTCATGGAGTATTGAGTGAGCTTTACTCTTGATACTACAAAATATAGCGTCAGCCTATGAATAAAGGCATATTCTGTAATTCGTTCATTAGAACAATGTCCGTTCAAGGAGGTACCTGGTTCGCAATCGTAGAAATAAAGCTCTTTTTTGCGGCTAAAAGCGCATGGAAAGGGCGCCAAAGAGCTTACGGCAAATGTGGGCAGCGCACCACCACGCTTACGAATGCGCCGTTGTCTGCGCTTCCCTCGTTCTCCACGCTCCTTTCTGGGAGACTGCTTTGACGTCTTGGCGCCTAGCTCCTTTCGGACCATCCCAGCAAGGTCGATCGCCTACCGACTGCACCAAGTTCGGAAAATTTACTGCTCCCAAACAGCTATTTTAAAGGTTCCATGGTTGTTTGTACAGTTTTCCAATCTGGTACTACTTGACACACTTTCATCCAGAGGTAAAAGTCAGGTGGGAGGAGGGGGATACGTGCATATGAACCACCGACCTTAGCTTTCACTTGCTATAGAAATACGAGCCATAATCTTGTTGTCACTAAGTACTACAATGGGTAGTCGACCTTTGTTTCTAACTATCTCACCCACGAAGAGCTTATTTTTCGCATCTCCAGCGATTTCGGCGCTATCGCAGGATACGGGGGCGTTCTATGTAGTAACAATGCGTCTTGAATCACGCAAAACGCTTTCCTTTGGCAAAACGGGACCATGCAAGAGGCGGAGGAGAAGAGACTTCAACCCTCCGACGACAATGGCACCCATCGGTGGTAGCCACTCAGTGC
The DNA here is from genome assembly GCA_036418205.1 of Ostertagia ostertagi. Taxonomy (NCBI): domain Eukaryota; kingdom Metazoa; phylum Nematoda; class Chromadorea; order Rhabditida; family Trichostrongylidae; genus Ostertagia; species Ostertagia ostertagi. The sequence goes on from MU893775.1 coordinate 11,033, forward strand.
GTGCATGGGCAATGACACCCAGTAGTGGGTTAGTGGGTGCCACCTAAAATTTTCTCCACGCATTTAAAATAATTTCAACATTATAGTAATTATTAGCCAATAGTTTACAGATTTTTGGTAGGAGCCAATTTACACGAAATTGCAGTGTGTGACATTTAGCTCGGCGACATTTCGAAGGGATTTTGCTTGCGAGCTTTTGCTTCCCCCTCCCCAAGCTTATTCCTTTTGGATGTCCCTGTATCTTTCACGACATCTGAAACTTTTTCTCTGCTGTAGTGGTCCGGTTAAAAGGCTTCTGTCAACCAGGGGGTGAGAGTGTAGAAGGAAAAGCAGACGTTCTTTGTGGTAGTGGGACTAAGCCTTTTGGAGGTAAAGAAAGCGGAGATTCTGTAATAGTGCGCTTGTGTGAGAGCTCCCAGACAGCACAACAAAACGCTGAATTGCCTAGCCTCACGGTTGACAGATGTCCGGAGACCGTAGTGGTCCGTCAGATCACCTCAATGTGGAGCTTTTGGATGCTTCATTAGCAAAGAATTTCGTCACTACAATAGCAATATGGTAAGCTTAATTTTTGGGTGGCAAGCTTCAAATTTGATCTATCCGCCCTTTCTTTTAAGGCGATGGGCTTTGTGGTGATCATACTGGTAACCTTCCTTATTGTCAAGCTTCATTTGATGCAAAGACACTTCAGAAATGAGGCGAATCAGTCAACCATCTGTCAAGGAGTCAAGCATGTTCACACAGGTATCCAGAAGAGTTACAAGGGATCAAATGGGTCAGAGTAAGGGACAGCCGTTTCACTCCTCTTCCCCCCACCCCACTCACCAGCATTTTTGGAGTTTTAGGTAAATTCGCAGTAAACTGAGTAGCAGTTCAATGGCTCTCTACCGTCAACCTGGGAGGGTACGGGAAGGGATGGAGGGTTGTAGGGAAGCCCATGCAAGAGTAGCTGTTCCTAATTCAGAATTGTTCACGACGTGACGGGTGATTCTACATATAATGGTAGGCAGTCGGTGACAGGTAGGGTGAGCCAGGATCAAGGGTATACAATACCGCCACTAACTTTTGAAATTTCTCCGCTGAGCAGGGGAATTTTGCCCACAAAAGGCCGTCGCAAAGCGTGCCCATTCGATAACTCTCCTCCAAAGCAGGTCATAAATGATTTCGGTTCTCATACACATTTGTGGACTAGTCTGTGTCAATGTCCTTCTGTGGCACGTCTGTGGCGAGTCTAACCATGTGGAAAACTACGGTACTCGCCGTAAAAAATCGAAAAAAAACACGCGAAAAACGCGAATTCGCGTTTTTTTCGTTTTTTCGTTATAACTCGCTTCAGAATTAAGATTTTCGAAATCTGAAAAAAGCATTGATTTCAGCTCGTCGAGTTCTATAAGAATGTGCTTTTAAACTTTTGGAAAGCCCCACTCCATTGCGCCATGCACTCGGAGCCTCGGCTCTTACTCGGGAGCATGTGATTTTGCTGCTGGGATAGCTAAAAAATAATTCTTGTTGTGTGTGTAGGTACAGTGGATCCTTCGCTCTCTGCCTATTTCCGTGAATGGATCTTTTTACTAGAGGAGTGTTAGCATCAGTTTAGTTGTAGATACTGTGACACGCGCCGCGTTTATTTCACATGGTCCACTGTATTGTGGAAATGTATAGATTTGCATTTTCATCCAGATTTTTCATTTGTGAGTTCACCACACTCTCACAATAAGAGTGGTCGCTCGATAACAAGATTAGTCGCCTCAACATCAATGACCTCGCGCATAAAAAGCATTCTTTCCATACTTTCACGCTGTTTGCTCTCATTGTGTTGAATTTAGGTTACATTTATAGCATACATTATACGAAGTTATACGATGGCCTATTTGGTGAAATTTTCCAATGTTTGAACGAAGGTTTTTCCGAAATCTGAGGAGGTAGCGAGGAAATTTCTTCACAGTTGTAGAGTACGCTTACTTTGGTGTAGGAATTATTGGCAGTACTACAAACGCTTTATTCACTCCACGCTCTTGTCTTTTGGCATGAGATCCGTGTCTCTCAGCGCTTTGCGCTGCTCTGGTCACGTGAGCATTGCGGTTCAACAATGGGATCTAATGCACTGGAGACATATTGTTATGATAAGTTGGAACTCTCTCTCTCAAGTTAGATATATAAGGTCCGACTTTTCATGATTTTCCTTTTTAGGCTTGTCGAGTACAATTGGGTATGTTAGGGAGAGTTGGGAAAATCTCTTTCACTGTTGTAGAGTACGCTTACTTGTGTGTAGAAATAAGATGACATACTTGCTTGTAGACGAGCGCTTCCGCCGTGCTGTGGCTGTGAAAATGCCTCCTCGTCATGCCCTTGTGGAAAGATCAGATTTTTTGCATTTCCAGATGAACTCGCAGACCTGAGATGTGCCCCATTGGATTCCCCGTGAAAAATGCTATCGAATGTTATGCATTACTCCTCCCAGTTGAAACTTTGGTTTTTCACCGTTTTCAGCCTTCCCCTATTGCCGATTGGGCATCATTATTCCACTATTACTGCCCCAAAATCTCAAAGTTTCATTTTTCGTCAAACCATTGGCTTATTTATCTTACTTGGGGTAATTCGATGCCCTGATTACGAATATGACATTCATTCTCGTAGTGTGGCCCCAAACATCACACCTCGCCCCATTTTTTGCGACATGTTCCATGTTTAGAGCAGATGTTATGTAGAAAGCTGTGAAGGCAGCGACGAATTTCCTTTACTGTCGTAGACTACGGTCACTTGTCTGTAGGAATTACATAGAAACCTTGGTGGCAGGTGAGTCTTCCTTCCGTAGTGTGACCCCAAACATCACACCTCGTCATGCCCTTGCGATATGATCAGATTTATTTTTTTGGTTCTTCCATATAAACATAGAAGACTGAGATGTGCATCATTCAATTCCCCCTTATAAAAAAATACTGTGTCGAACGGCTTTTAGTACAAATACTATCATTATTGTTAGCAAATTCCTCGCTATTAAGTCTCGCTCCATAGATTCCGGTTTGTGTGCACTGCCTATTCTGGCCGAATATTCGAAGGATATGTGTTGAGGAAATTCGAGCTGTGATTATATGGTAGAAGGAAGAACGGTACTTATACTTTTCTTCGTATGTTCCAGCCACTCGCAGAGATAAGAAGGTTTATCTCTTTTATATATGATTTGTGATTAATTGAATGACAATGCGTCGGGTCCGGCGATTGAGCTGAGAGGTGCCGCTGTGCTGACCTGAGCGGGGGCCATCTCGATCCAAGTGTGGTTCCAAGTTTACGGAAGAGTAGTATTGGGTGTTGCTCCACTTGTATTTTTGCGCAAGCTTTTTTTTTATTTCGTGCTGATGTGATTTCTTCCTGGTGTTGGCTCAGATTTCCGATCGGCATAGATCTTGTCCGATGCCCTTGGATATAACATTGAGCTCCTATGGGATATTTTTGTGAGGTGTTTACACTTTTCCAGCTTTGGTGGTGTGACCGTAAGCGTTATTAATTGCGTAGAATATAATCGGACTTTTTGTTACTGTGTAGGTCCACTTCTCCTCATACAGGTAATATGCAAAATGCTATCGAACGATATACATCTCAGTTCCCACTTGAAACTTTCGTTTTTCACCGTTTTCGGCCTTTTCCTTATCGCCGATCGCCTTCCTCAGCCCTGGCCACCCACGTGCAATTCACGTGCGCGGTGCGTGGTGACTTTCCCACGCACTTTCGACACGCATAGCGGTGTATCGATCGGGCTGCCCGCCAGCTACCGAGAAAGGCCATCGGCTGTCACGTGAGCTCTCACGCACCGCGCACGTGAATAGCACTTTGGGTGGCCAGGGAGCGGTTCGTCTACAAGCAAGTATGTCATCTTATTTCTACACACAAGTAAGCGTACTCTACAACTGTGAAGAAATTTCCCCGCTACCTCCTCAGATTTCGGAAAAACCTTCGCTCAAACATTGGAAAATTTCACCAAATAGGCTAACTGTCCTGCTGAAAAATGATCTATGATTTCCATTTGAACACGAGGAGGAGGAGTTGTTGAGTCATTTGAACGCGCCGCTATGGAATAGGGACCATGAAATCCTGGAAAAAATGCAATCTATCGCATTCACAATACACAATGGTACACTGATGTCTAGAGTTCTTGAATTACCGCAGGGGCACGCACGTTCGTGGCGAGCAACTACTGGCACTCCCCTCAGGTACTCTCTGAAGAACAAAGAAAGAGGTTTATGATCATGCGCGAAGTTCCAAATTGCGAACTGGTGTCTTGATGCAACTCCCGAATGGCGTCAACGGCATTCCTCAATTTCTTCACCTTACAGATAAAGGGAATATTCTAGTCTCTGACGTATTTTTGGTTGACAGCAACATTACAGATTCTCGCTCATAATTCACAACACTCATGGCAGCCGCTCTCGCTCGCTGGCACATGTGGAAAGGTACATAGAGATAAGAGAGACCTCCTGGATAGATCTAGATTTAATATCATATAGTCAAAACGAAAGTTGTTGTGCGATTCACACCTTTTGACGCAGGCCGCGGTAAAGCCCGAGTGAGTGGATATGGTTTTTTCTTATGAGCGCGGATACTTACGCTTATGAATGAATTGAGTGCGATCTTTCCAGAAGTTAGAGTTCGAGCTTACAAATTCACGTTTTTATGCAAGATAACTCTCGATCGCGACGCAACTAGAATACGATTCCAATGCTTTTTTGCCAGATGTTAATCTGAATTATTTTTTATCACTATGCTGAAGCCAGACTCGTATATAAGCACTCTTGAAACAACGAAAAAAAATGCGACGCAGGATATCGCATGTTCTTATGCGTTGTTTTTTTTTCGATTTTTTAGAAGAGCAGTAAAGTGTGATCTAACTATGAGTGATGTACTGACTAACTGCGTCTGCGAAATGTGGCTCCTTATGAGAGGAATACCGACGCGATTCATGGAATTATCTGTTATGTAATATAATGTGTTTACATTTACCCACTTTATCATTTTGCATTACGTGTCTGAGGGGACAGTTTGTATTTCTCACTCGCACAGCGCGCGTCAGATCCGACTTTAGTCTGTGTATGCTCTAGCTTGTATTTATCTGTTTCTGTCGCTCAGCGGGCAGGACAATTTCTAAAATTGAAACAATTGGAGTTAGCTTAGGCATAGCGGCATTCGTCGTGGCATTCACGTGGGGGTACTGTCGAATTCTCACTCCAATCAGAGTTGTTCGAGATTGAGTGACTGAATGTTGTCATGCAAGTTTAGGTCGAGCTAGAGACTGAAGGCGTTCTTTGAAAGTGGAGCGAATTCTTCGTTTTATGAAACTAAATAAACTTACGAGTAATAAGAGACGGTAAGTACGTGTGAGGTCTTCAGATGAAAACTGGCTTAATATACATGTGGGTTGATTTTTGTTGGCAAGAAGTAAGCTGAGAACGGCGGTGTAGAATGGGTGTGGGAGGCATTAGTGACGCAGAATGCGTGATAAGTCGTAATTGAATATACATTTTATTGGTGATAATAGACGTATTACCGTTTTTCGATTATTTTTAGAGTATGTTTTTATTTTTTGATATAGATTTTTTTATTGTTGCATTTTTTTTTACTTATTTTGTGCTTGTTTTTGTTTTTTTTTTTTTTTTTTTTTATAGGATATTTGTTACTCCTTTATAAAACTCCAATCTTCTCGGCATTGCGTATCAAAGAGGGGAATGAAACGGCTAATATCTGTTCGCCTTTGCACTAAGTTTCTCAACGAATATAACAAATAATTTTTGTGTGGCATATTAATGCTTCTATTTTTTACCTACGGCACATATCATCAAATTCGTACAGAATGCCGTTGTTGATGAATGTTCATTACGGAATATTTACAGAATATTCTATAGGTGTTTACAGAATATTCCTAAGTGTTCCCCCATAAGCAGAAGCAGCCCCTCCTTCACTGCCCTCACGGTCTTCAGAATATGACGTCATCTGCCGTCGCCGTCGAGCTCAACGAGGCTTACCGTAATCGCTCCGGCCTGAAGCTGCTACATAATTTCTTCAATCGGTTAACTGGTGAATAGCTTCCCAGAGACACTAGCTGTGACTGTGCAAGACCGCTTTTGACCAGCGTTTCAGGGACGTCGTAATGGTCTATGGTACCTCGACGACCTCGTTGAGCTCGTACCGTGAACCATGTTTCCGTGGGAAAATCTTCTGATGTCGTCGGTGTAGAAGGCTGTCATGTAATTTTAGATAGATTAGAATGTGCTCTTCAATACTGAGTTGGGGGCAGTCGATTTGATTCTAGCAAAGTGTGATTAATGCTGTCTGAAATGTGGAGTCAAGTGTCTCTTTTTTTGGCCACCCCTGTAGAGTTCTGAGACGGGGGAGGGCGGAGTTAAGGAGTGGGAGATGTGTCACGTAGTACCAGACAAAGCAACTAGACTATTAGCACCACCGGCCAGCGCAGCGTACACAGAGGGTTTTTGGGGAAATGAGTGAACATGCTCATCAGAATTTCCCAAACCCATACATTCGTCTCGACGATGGGCAGATCCGCTATCATGTACATGGTCCCGAACTCGTATCGAACGCGCTCAGGTGAGCCGAGCCACGAATCCATCGAGATTTGCGAAATTTGGCGAAGCAGTGCCTTTACCGCAAAACCACAAATCCAATCAGTTCACCAGCGCAATTAGAACTACGACCGTAACCACGATCCATGCCAAGGAATCTCGTCGATTCGCATAGAATATGGATAAAAGATCTCTGCAAACCTTATTCTCTTACCTCTGAGACTTACCCTAATTGCGAACAACCTACCTTTGACTAACCGCCAACTGTGTACAGCATTTCATTTCTTTCTTTCAATATCAGCTTATGACGCATTCGATATATCAGAAGCATCGATAAATGTACGAGTTACCGAGTTTTGTTCACCACCTATGTCACATGATTAGGCCGATGTCAGGTTCTGCGAATCGATCGATTCGCCAGCGATCGCGGTCGCGTCGCGGTCAACGAATCGCTGGATTCGCAAAATCTGACATATGCCTTATGTAGCTGAGATATTGCTGTATGGGCGGCGGCAAATTTGTGCATATAGTTGTAAAAAGTCTTTATTTCGTATTGAGTATTTACAATAAAAACCTTCCTGATTTCGTTTGTTGCTTTGTACAAAACAATGTACAGAATGTAGAGAACATATGGATACGTGTTTCTACTCCCTAAATAGAGGCAGGCCCTCTTTCATGGTCTTCACCTTTTCAGAATATGTCGTCATCGCCATTCAGCTCAAGGAGGCCTAACGTAATTGCTCCGGCCTAAAACTGCTGTTCAATGCAAGAGATTAAAGGGAGCCAGACAGCAGCTTGAGAAAAGAAAAAAGTCGGCTTTTGCAGCTTACTTTGCAAGGCCCAGCGCTCTTGTCGGTTGGTTTCCGTGCACGAGAACGCCACATCTGTGATTGTCCTCTAGGGGTCTATCCTACAGACCGAAGGAATCGTTCACACGACTTCTGCCTGGGTTGCGCCTTTAAAGGAAGCGATCACGCTGGCTTCCACGCTGGATTTGCTACCCTCGCGTTATCAATCGATAAGGTGTGAGGCAGTAATTGTTGGACGAGTGTAAGCCCATGGAAGATATGATACGATGAGATAAGAAGGTGCGGCTGCTTGATAAGAGGTGCACTCCAGAATGAAAACGGGACGATAACGATAACGGTATCATATCTAGCACGCTCTTATCGCACCCCTTTCCACATCGATAAGTCTTTGTTTTTGCTGAACGGAAGTGGATTTCGGCGCCTTATCACTCCGTTGATAAGGCGCCACTGCCACTGAAACTTCACGTGTTGTAACATTGGGCAGGACCCCTATCCACTCCAGTACATAGCTTCCTTATCGTCCCCATGGGAATTATCGTGACCACTTTTTGTGCAGAAATGGGGACTACACAAACGGAATAAAAAAGTGTTGTATCGATCGTCAAGAGAGACGGGTCCTGAACTTGGCCAATTGCCATGTTTCAAACTGCAAAAACGCCGGCGACGTCGCGCGCGGTGACCTAGTTTTGGCGCGGCGGTCGAGGGGGATTTTTGATCCGTCTCCCCCTTTACATTTGGAGGTTCAAATTACGCTGACGACGACAACCTACGGTGTTGATAACGATAAAAATATGGAAACTGTTCAATCGGCTATTAACAAGGCGATATGCTCATTGCTGCATAGCGGTGACGCAGCCCAGCTCGACTACGAAAACAATGGCGTGCGAATGGTAAGCTGTCAGGCTGTGAGAGACTTAAGAATAGCCATCAACTCTGAGCTGAGATTTTCCGACATATTGATAATGTAATCAAAAGGGCATTTGCGATCCTATATCTTACTTCGTAGCTTCCACAGTAAACAAGTGAGTTCCTTACTTACCCTCTACAAAGCTTGCCTACATCTTGAATGATTTTCTTTAATATGGAGTCTCATTCTCATAAAAATGTTAGCTTCTGTAACAAGTGTAAGGACGGATTCGTAGCTTCGAACGGGGTAGTGACCCATACAAACTGTGCTAGAGACAAGTAGAAAGGAAGGTTTATTTAGATCAGAGAAACCAAAGAATAAATATACAGACAACATAGATCACGGGGCGATCGGCGTATATCGATTCCCTCGATTACCTCTGTCATCGATAGCTTACCTAGGTGTCGTCTGTTGTTACAGTATATCGATTCTCTCAGTGCCTATGTAACCGATAGCTCACCCTCGTGTGACCTGTTATTAGCGTAATACTCATTATTGTACCTCCACCATAATCTCCAACCATTTTTCTCCTCAATTAGATGACTCATTCCTGTAAGTTCGCATTTCCTCAATCGATGAGCTTCTTCGGTTGAGTCATGTCGAGATTCTTTGTGCTCGCGCACCCTATCAGGAGGACCATCCATCTATAACAACCACGGCGCGCTGTCTTCACCCCTGAACCCCGCCTCCTCGGCATTCTCTTGCTCGTGCCATCGCCTCGGAAACGGTCGGGTTTCCACCGTCGGTCTATTTCATTTATTATTCACTTATTATCCTTCACTTTTGATCTACCATTATACGGTCCATGCAATAGGAACTCACAACAGGATCATCGTCGTGCCTTTCAACTCATATAACTCATTTCATTTTGGCTCAAATCGCTCACAATTTGAACGTATTGATCGCCTTCATGTTTATGATGTTTATTTTATGTAAAATATTGTATAAACGTTTAATTACCCAAGTTTGAGATTTGGTCTACCAAGCAAAAGTCCCGCGTGGCAAATCTTGGCGACATCCTCGCTCCCACATTAGTGCATCGGCCGGAGTTGGTACGTAAGTTCTGCGACTTCCACATCTGTTCCTGGTCCCGTCTCGTCTGCATGCGAAGTGACGTCCCGTCGCTCACCAGCACTCTCTAGCACACACCAGGAATTTTGCATTTTCGACCGTTTTCAACCGGAACAAGCACCAGCTTCACGCCAACAGGATCAACTTCATCAACAGGATGACAGTTCGACTCAGTGGAAAGCACTCTCGACGACGTACTCAAGAAATGCGTTTTGCTCTCGCTGGACAATCCACGACAAATCGCGAATGATGGATCAAACCAGCAACAACTTCAAAGGATTCGTTTAGAACACCAAGAGCTACAGACGAAGACAACCAATCTGCAAAAGGCGCTCGACAGCTTTATCGAGGCGGCCGATATGGTAGACCAGCCACCGAGCGAAGAACAAATGGACAGAATCCAACAGAACATCGACGTTGCTCAAGAGATACTTCTCAAAGGGCTCAATCGTCTGGTTCAGCTCTCCCTTTTCCTGGAACAAAACTCCAATACGACGCAATCCGATGCAATTACGGACGAAGCTCTTCAGCCACGTCTGGCCCCACTTCCAATTCCCAAGTTTCGAGGACAACTGTGGGAATGGGATCATTTCTGGAGCATCTTCGAAGCCGTCATCCACAAAAGCAACATCAGCAGGATCGAAAAGCTTAGTTACTTGCTGGAAGCCCTTCAAGGACCAGCAATGGATACGGTGAAAGAGCTTCAAGTCACAGCGGACAACTACGACGTTGCCATCCAACTTCTCCGAAGGAAATACGACAACCAAGAAGCAGTCATCAGCCAACTGCTTCAACATCTCCAGGATATGCGACCGAGAAGCGCAACAATCGCAGACCAAATGCATACCCTCGACAAGATTCTCCCCGTTCTGGCTCAGCTAGAGCAGAAAGGAGAGAATACCAACACCCAGCAAATGCGGCGTACCACCCTGTCAAAGTTCAACGACAGGATCCAACGGTCCGTGTAGAAGAAAAAAACGGAATCGGCAGATGGCTGGTCGACGGAGCATTTGAGCAGAAGCATCAGGACATTCCCGTGCTTCCATTGCAACGATACCAACCACACACCGAGATCCTGCCCAAAGTACACCACAATCGAGCAGCGACTGGAACTGCCATCAAGCGACGGAATCTCTGCCACAATTGCGGATCACCAGACCATCGCGCCAAAGGACTGTACCGGTGGAGCATGCCGACAGTGCAACGAAAAGGGTCATCACACCTCAATCTGTCGGAAAGCTCCCAAACCACAAGCATGGACACCGAAACCAGCAAGGAATGCTCTTCCAAAGGCTCAACCAGAGGCACCAGCACCAAAGAAGAAAGCAGTGTCTCAAAACTTCGCCGCGGTCGTAGCCAACCAGAGCTCTACATCCTGCAGGATCGGCGACCACGTCGTCCTATGCCAGTAAGACACTCCACGCTCGTCGGAGCACTCAGTGGACCTTCTCGTAGGACAAGCAAGAGTTTGGAACGTTCGGACAAAGGAATTCGAGGACGTTCACATCATGATGGACACAGGCGCAGACCAGTCGTTCATCACGCGCAACTATGCAGACCACTTAGGACTCGGAAAGACGGGTCAACTGCAATTAACCATCCACACGTTTGGCAATAGCTCTCCGACAGAGCAATCTTGCGAGACAACCCAGGTCGAAATCGAGGACCGTCAAGGAGTCCGGCACAGCTTTGAACTGGCAAAAATCGACTTCATAACAGGAGACGTCAAGCGGACGGAACTCCACCGCGAAGATCGACAATATCTTCAAGATCACGACATCCAGCTGTCAATTTCGCCACAGATCCAAACATTGCAAACTCCCATTTTGCTGGGTTGTGGCGATCTCTTCACGTTGTTCGACCAAGGACTGGGACAAAAACACAGCCTTCCATCAGGATGAAACTCGTGCATTCAAAGATTGGATACCTGGTCACTGGAAGGAACAATTCAGCACCCAAGTGCACGAACGTACAGCTCAATACGCTTCGCACGTACACGGCTGCCGATGACAGCGAGCGAGCGCAATGGGACCGATACTGGAGCCTGGAATCCTCAGCAGTCGAAGAGTACACGGGACCACACTCGCAAGAACTTCGTACGATCAACGGCAAACTCTGGGAACAATTTCGAGCTACAGTGGAACGGCACGATGACGGCTACCATGTCCTCCTACCATGGAAGGACGATGCAAAGAATCTCCCAGACAATCGTGCGATAGCCTACAACCGGCTCAAAGCTATTCAAGCGAAGCTAAGACACCAGCCAGAATTACTGCAGCAGTACCACAAGCCTTCCAGGATCAGCTAGCCAAAGAGATAATCGAGGAAGTCGATGAAAAGGCGAAACCTGATGGGACAGTGGTACACTATCTGGCGCACCAAGCGGTAATGACGCCCAACAAGGACACCACAAAACTCCGGGTCGTTTTCGACGGCTCGGCGCATTTCGAAAAATCTCCGTGCCTCTCCATCACGGACCGGTGATTCTACCCTCACTTATCGACATACTGCTCCGGGTTCGCATCGGGAATACCGCTATCATCAGTGATATAGAGAAAGCCTTCCTGCAAGTCCACCTGCAGACTCGCGACAGAGATGCAACGCGCTGTTTATGGATGCGGGATATCTCCAAGGCGTTGGACGCTAAGAACATCGTCACGTTCCGATTTACGCGAGTCACGTTCGGACTGAACTGTTCTCGCTGAGCATCTGGATAACACGGACGACAGGAAAATGGCTGCTATGATTAAAGACGACATGTACGTCGACAATCTGATTATGACGGCGGCTACATCGGACGAGGCATTACAACGCTGCAATACCTCGGGAGCTTTTCGCAGAAATCAACATGAACCTGCGAGAATTCAGAACCAACTGTAACGACGTCAACCAACGTCTTCCATCCATCGGACAAACTGAGTCAGTCAGCAAAACCGAAAGTCTTGGGACTGAAGTGGGATTCAGAGGAAGACTCGATTCCTTCTGAAATGCTAGCTATCCAGACAAAACAACTGCCACGAAACGAACCGTATCCGAACAAGTCGCATCGGTCTACGACCCTCTCGGATGGATGACTCCCCTCACATTGAACGCTAAACTGTTCCTTCAAAGTCTCTTGGAGGCATGACTACAAATGGGACCAGCCATTATCAAAGGAGCACCAAATCAAATGGAAGCAAATTTTGGCGAAGGCTCAAGGATTCGAGAAACGAATCCCCAGGAAAACAAGTGATGGAACCACGGCACCGGCACACCTCGTAGCGTTCTCGGACGCCAGCAAACAAGCCATGGCGGCATGCGTCTACATGGTGCACAATGGAGTTCGGAACTCCTCATCGCTAAATCGAAGCTACCATCAATCAAGGATAATCCTACGATTCCGAAACTCGAGATGAACGCGCTCACTATGGCAGCTCGCCTGGCCAATGTCACTTTCCGAGCCCTGGAACGTCAGCTGCGAATTCAATCCGTCAACATCTACTCTGACTCGGAAATAGCACTCGCATGGCTAGCCGCTTCAGATCTGACCGTGACGCTGGAGTATTGGTTCGAAATCGCTGCAAGGAAATACGTACCATCAGCGAGGACATGAAAAAGAATGGAATCGATGTCACATTCGGCTACATCAACACGGACATCAATCCTGCTGACTGTGCAACTCGTGGACTCTCAAAAGGAACCCTCGCAACACATTTGTGGTGGAATGGTCCGCCATTCCTGGCTAAGAGTTTGGATCAAAAGCATTGGCCTCCAAAACGACACTACAGGATCGAACCACACCCAAGCAAGCCGTAACGATCGAAATCCATCAGAATGCAGCTGCTACAAATGCGAAGAAGCTGCCAAGCCGAGTAGAGGAAATCGTGGATTGGAAGCGCTATTCATCCGTAACACAAGCCACTTCCGTGTTCTCCTACGCCTTAAGATGGCTCAACCGAGTCGTGGCCAGAGTCAACGCCGACTTGAAACAGTCCATCTTAGAACACATTCCACAACTTCGCAAGTACTGTGACGACGACTTCCCTACCGTCTCGGAGCGTCAACAGGCATTCTCGTTGCTCATACGGAACCACCAACAAATGAACGTAGAAGGGAAAATCCAGCCCATCAAAAACCGCTTAGTGCCAGTCATGGATCCAAATGGGATCATCAGATGCAGGGGACGACTATTGAAGTCCAATTTGTCCGAGGAGAGCAAACAACCCATACTCTTAGGGACACAAACTTCCCTAGCGACCCTCGTCATACAGGATGCCCACAAGCGTTTCCATCTTGGAACCGCCCATACTATGGCAGAGGTGCGAACTCACTACTGGATCCCACAATTGCGACGCCAAGTCCAGAAAGTCATACGAAGATGCGTACCATGTCAACGCATGAACAACTTACCGTATCGCTATCCAGCTCTACCAGATCTACCATCGCGTCGGGTCACCAGAAGTCGACCGTTTCAACACGTCGGAATCGACTACTTTGGACCAATCGCGATCAAATCCAACGGGGACGGGGAAAAATGAAAGCCTACGGCATCATCATCACGTGTACGACAACTCGCCTCATCCATTTGGAATGTGTGGCCGACATGTCTACGGTGCAACTGCTAGATGCACTTCGACGATTCTTCGCCCGCCGTGGGGTGCCCGAAACGATAACATCCGACAATGCACCATACTTCTTGTTGGGTGATCAGATTCTTCGGGATGCCGCTTCTCCGACGGCACAAAACTCTACGTTAGCAGCTACGATGGCGACCAAAGGAATTGCGTGGAAGATGGTAACTCCCTACTCCGTGGCACGCCCTTTGACGTACCAGGAATAACACTGGGATGATTGTCCAACACTACGCCCTATTGACTTCATTCAACGGGACATGATCATCACATACCCGATTGGATGGTCTTGAAAACGCGTCGGACGATCCAGACTACCACCCGTCAGAAGAAACGCTCCAGCTCCATACCAGACGACAGGCTGAGGAAGCTCTTCGTAGTTCCTACCACCTCACTGAACAATTCTGGAAAATCTGGAGTGACGAATATCTGACCGCCTTGAGGGAACAACACACACGATATCTGGCTAACAACCATGGTACACCGAAGGCTCCCAACAACCCCAACATGCCCAGAAATACCTGGAAAGGGACGCATCACAAAAGTCCACACTGGCAACGAAGGAGCCGTACGCGATGTCGAACTCGCCTTACCAAACAAGCGCACAACACGACGTCCCATCAATCTGCTCATTTCACTCGAACTAAACGGACAGGAGACGGAAATCAATAGTATTACAGGAATCCTCTCACCTAGCTCAACGTCAGGCAACACCGACACATCGTCGGAAGGCTATCCAGAATCAACCACAAATGGCCGAGTCTCTGATTTGCAGGAAATCGCTCCATGGAAGGGTACATCTCGCACTGCCTCAGAGCGTGACAATCTTCGACGACGGCAAAGATTGAATTACGATCCACTTCACAATGGACCCCTCCTTACGATTATTTACGTTCTTGGACTCGTGGGATTCCGTAATCCCTGGAACGATCTCTCCACGAATGAGGATAGGGATAGGCGAATCTAGTGGCACAATACAGTGCACACCAGACGGCCTACAGATCACGACATCAGGAGTCAAGTCGTATGAATTATGCTCGGAAGGCTACTGTATACTACGTGACAATCCACCAGAAACGGAACATACACGCTTTCCACCAGAGATTACTCTGCATGAGCACACGGTTCAATGGAAAGTGTCAAACGGAGCAAAGATAAAATCGACCGAAACGACTTGCCCGACCATTCCGTTCTCCCCACAAGTCACCTGCTGGTTCTGCACAGCTAACCTCTTCAATCCCGAATGCCAACCTCGTAGGGCACTTATCATCACGGCAGTCAGCCTATACGTGATTATAGCCTTGTTGTACTCTCTATGCCACATCCTTGCACTGCTAGGACGACCAATCAAAATCGCATACAAGACCATGCGATGGATCGTTGGAATCAGCTTCAACATGGGACGAAGGCTCATCCAGGGCAGACACACTAGGATGCCACCGCAAGGGCAACAGAGGGGACAACGATCCAACTCAAGAACATCGGGATTTGTACCGCTCATCCTAGCTGTCGCCACCCTACTTCCACTATTCGAAGGATGCCAAGATGTCGACGTCTTCGAACATAGGATGACTACGTTCTGCTTTTGCGCTCGATTACGCAGGGTGGCTACTACTAAATATTGGCGCATGGTTTATTGATCATATTTCCAAAAAGAGAAGCTATTACATCTTCAGAAGTTTATTTTTATATACAATAAAACATAACAGTGCATACTAAAGAAGGTGCTCGAATGGCTCTTTTCGGCAGCAATACAGGCTCTAGGATATCTTTTCAAATGGCAACAGAAGCTGACGTCGATGTGAACCGAGAAGATCTTCATAATGGAAGTGGCGCACAATTCTCAAAACGACAGGCAATTGTTGGATCCGGCTAGCAGACATTCTGCTCGACGTTGTGTGCACACAAGGAGCCGATTTCCAAAATCTGTCATGGTTTAGGGCAGGAATTACTTCCGAAACCAAGACACCGCTTGTCTTTGTGGATAAATCCGTCAAAATTAACGCCCAGATCTACCAGGAAACAATTTTCACGTAATG
>MU893780.1:0-12297 GCA_036418205.1 Ostertagia ostertagi
CTCTCGCATTTTTTTGAACTCTGTGGTGGCCTTAGGAGATCTTCCCACTGTTGTCCTCTAGTCTCCCTTAGTGCTTGCTTGTTCCCTCTTCCAATCTTTCAGCGCGTTTTTTGGACAAAAATATGTTATAAAAGTTCTCAATATCACTTGAGCAAACAATGATTAACATTGTGCTGGAGATTTTCCAAATATTACTGATTTAGTTAACGGTGGTGATTATTCAAGCCGAAGAGCTACCTGCTATGGATCTTGGCGGCACTTCGGATCCATATGTGAAACTATTTCTTCTTCCGGACAAAAAGAAGAAGTTCCAGACTAAAGTTCAGCGTAAATCGCTCAATCCTGTCTTCAATGAGAGTTTCACCTTCAAGGTAAACATTTTTCAGCGATTTTTTACTCATTTCTCTTCATTATCCACTGCTTGTTCAAGAATCTGAGCACTCAAAATGCCTCTAGGGTGTTAGGATTTCTAGTATAGCGTAAAGCTTTTTTCCGTAGACATGTAAATGTTCAAAATAAGATGACTCGCAGCCGTTTATTTCTGTCGTTCGCGTTTCTATGAGGTTTCCACAGCGAGTCGCCCTATTTTTAAGCTTTATGGAGGAACGTCAACAAAAAGTCCTTGACGGAGGAAATTACTTTATGTCCACGTGCTCATCCTTTGCCTACGCCCTGTGTGCCTGAAATATTCAAGCTGAAAAGGGGGTTCAGCAAAATATCTGTGAATTCTATGAATGATAGAAACTTCCGAAAAGGCTCCATTATCACCAGGCTGCCTGAACGGGTCAAGTGCAGTGAAGCCTCACACTTACTTGGATAGAAACCTCCTCCAACCGATTTTTCCATCCTCCAGGTGGTCCTGGGAACAAACTGTGATAATTTTGCACACTGTTGGTGCTGAAGATTTTAGAGTTCTGAGGGAACTCGATTTCTTCGTGGACGGTGTAGCCTGAAAAGATGGCCAGCATAGAAAGCTCTTATGTTAATCATTTCGAATTCAAAGGCAGCGAACATGTTGTTTGAAGCCCAGGGCGGTTCTGAGCCGTGAAATAGTGGTGGAATGGCGTTGGGAGGTGGTCACGATCACATCCCTCAGAGCGCTACGGTTTGAGCTTCGAGTCACCCCATCAGCGCTGCGTGTTGATCTTACTAATCACTCCATACACCGTCATCCGCCCTCAGCCATCGTGTCATTGACCCAAAGGGACCTTCTAACTTTCGACAAAGGTACACCATTTGCGCGTAACATAGTTGAGGACGGTTACACTTGTATAGAGGGGCGGAGTTCATCCAAATGGGCGGGGCCAATGTACTCTCTGGGTTGAGCGCTATCTCTGTTTTCCAAACTATTTTTACTTAAGAGGTTTATTCCAAATTAATGCCAACCATTTCAGATTCCCTACAATGAAATCGGCGGCCAAACACTGGTTTTGAACGTTTTCGACTTTGATCGATTTGGAAAACACGATCAGGTAAACATTCTGATATTCAAGTACTTTGATCTTGCATTGAAAACTCTGTTCCTTTTCAGATTGGTCAAATTTCCATCCCGCTCGGGAAAATCGATCTCGCCACAACTATCGAGAAAACTGTTCCTATAGAAAGTCCTCCAGTATGTACCTTTTACTATATGAACCAGATCTTTATTGATTACTGAAAAAATAGTCTTGCCGGTAACGATTCAGAAAATCACCGATTTTTTTTTCTTTCAGGAAAATCGACTAGGAGAAGTTTGTCTAGCGTTGCGCTATGTGCCCAACAAGAACAAGCTTTCCGTTGTCGTCATGGAATGCAAAAACCTCAAGAAAATGGACGTGCTGGGACTGTCTGGTGAGATCATTCGTTATAGCTTTGCCTTTTGCAGACTGAACGGAAAGTCACCAATTTTTGTGATCGACACTCTCCTTTCTTTCGCTGCATACCGTTCTATCGACCTCAGCCAAAATATCGCAGAAAGCTGTATGTTGTTCCCCATTGATCAGGTCTGTGCGCGCTTTTCTGTGCACTAAAGGACGGGCTGATTCACCCGGCTGGCTGAGCTATATGAGGCAGAGCTGAAAAAATGTGCGCTACTTGTCGCGCTAAATTGCTACAGCCTTCCGTTCAGAGTCCAGTGCCTGGCGACATAGTTGCTACCACTTATTTACTTGTTTTTGGAGAGGGGGGGGGTGGAACTCATTTGTTCGCCAAACAAGGACTTTTATTCAAAGCCTTCTGAAAGCTTCATTTGTTATTATCGAGTAAATTTCGTTTAATTGGACATGACCAAATTTTCTGACCGCTCAGAAGCTCGAAACATCATTCGGGATATTCCTCACATAAAATGAACTATGGAGCTGATTGCATATTTGGCTCAAAGACTGGGGACGCAATGATTCTCCACTACAGCCCTGGTTCTAGTTCCAATCAAATCCGAGGTAAGCAAACCAGCCCTTTTGGCGTTTCTGCTGGGGCCGTATGCTGAATGTTGGGGAGGGGATGGGGTCCCCGACGGTCGACGGACTACTTCAACTCGGTCGGTACGGTAGGAGAGTGATGACGCAAGTGGTGCAGCTGGTCCAGCAGCTCCGCCAAAAGGGCTGGTTTGCTTACCCCAGGACTAAGCCTTGGAGAGGGGACGCAGACCCGTCCTCTCTTTAAGGCTTAGTTCTGAGGTGAGCATCAAATTGAGGCGGTTCAAGAGGACCGAGTTGAAGTAATCCGTTGACCGGGACCGGGATTGGGGACCCTATTCCCTCAGCATTCAGCATACGGCTCCAGCAAGCAAACAAGGGCAGGTTTGCTGCACTTTCATCAAAAACTGATGTAATTTTGACTTATATGATCCATGAGATGATACAAAGGTTTGTGTGACGCGTCGGAATGATGTGGACGTTTGGGTATGTGCTCTGATAAAGGCTTCAGACGCATCTTATTCATAATTGAGATCATATCCGTTTTCCAGGAAGACCACTTATCTAATGTCTACTAATAAATACTTCTTTCTACACAGAAAAAGGAGAGCAAATTTCAAGACTCGGCAATTTCTCGCTTCTTATTTATTCTCGTTCTTCGAGACTAGAAGCTTAATTAGATCTTTTCTAGATCGTCACACATTCGCTTCAACTTAATTATTGTGTTCTTACTCGAAGATTTGAAGGGAAGGCGGTTGGGGCACAATTGGTTGAATAAGACTAGTTTTTTTGAAATAAAGGAATTTCCACGGCACCGGAATGGATTTGCTGCACGAAATGCTATTAGTACGGATCAGTTCATGGGAATTTGAGTGATCTTCGATGTTTGTTTGCGCTCGACACGTGGATACTACTACCGTGCATTTCCGTCACAAAAATCCGGTCGCCAACTGTCAATAGGTTCGTGGAAGATTCCTTTAATGAGTGTTAACGGCGATTGGGGAGAAAATGGTAAAGGCCTCTTCGCAAGGGTGCCGGCACTGAACCAACTGTAAGCAGACGTCGACAAAGATTGGAATACGCCGGCTGATCTGTTAAAATTGTGGAGGATTGGTGAAGCCGTATTGGTCTGATGCACGATAGGCGCTGCTTATGTATGTTATAACAAGCAGAGTGCTGGACCTGAGAATCAAGTTAAGTATGAAGGGGAGTGTGGAAGAGAACCCTGATGCGACTAGGCGTAGGCTGATGGTAATGGTTGCTATCTTGGGGTGGTAACGTTGGAAAAGCGATTTCCAGCTTACGAGCAATTAGTTGAGTACGCGACAATGGCGAGTATGGTGTAGTTGGCAATGATGCGTCACGTGCGCGGTTGGAAAGTCAGTTCAGGTAAGTTCAGCTACCTATGGGAGGCCCAGGTCGGTCCGGCAAGGAGCGTCGTGACGCATGCCTCAAAACTGCCTTTTTGTGCTTAACGATTTCTTTAAAAGAGTTGTAAAGCAAGGAAGTTGCGCGGCCCAGGAGCGTGCTCGCAAAGAGGTCGTCGGGACGTCTTCAAAGAGTTCTGCTCCTCTTCCTGCGTTTATCATATGGACAAAAACTTTCTGATTCCTTATTTATAGCCATCGCATTAATTTCTGATATGAAGAGTTGCGAGAAATGCTTGAAAGTTGGGACAGGGTCAACCGTCCGTTGGACAAAGTCCAACGCATGGCTCTCTAGCGTGTGAGAGTAATGCCGAGAGTGAACGTACGCACGGAGACACAGACGGCTCGCGCAAGGCGAGTGCGAATGCCGGCGCGGAGAGCGGTCAACGTCGGTCCAACGTCGGTCCAATGTCGGTCCAACGTAACGGTTGACCCTGCTTGCGGCACTATCTTCATGTCTCTCTCTTCCTTTGTGCAGTGTCCTTTTTTGGCGGCAAGCCGATCGTGTAGCGTGTATTTTGGGGGAATCAAACTACTCCAATAGACAAATTCAGTCGATTCGAGTTTCGGTCACTGTTATTATTTATACTAAGTTGCGTGAACCTCATCAACCGTTTATATTCATTCAACTTAATCATCAAATCGTGCGATGGGATTACTTTTAATGATTTCTAAAAGAACAACCTCCAACTGGCTCAAGTTTCTCCTGATGATGAATGCGTGGCGACCAAAATCAGAAGGTCTTCGCAGGCGTTTTGATATCAACATTCGTGCCGTGAAGTTAACGGCACTACTGGCTGCACGGTTGGCCCGAAGCCTTGCAATCGCGCGTCAATCTCTTTTCGTTTAAGTAGATTTGAATAAATGGCGCGACTCAAAAATTTAAAATGGGTACTTTTTGTTTTCTACCCTTTCTTTTTACTACCAAAACTGATCACTGCAGAATTCAGTGCCAAACCCATGTATTTCGGATTCATCGACAAATCGGTTAGGTGTTCTGCGACTTACTGTAGTCCGCATTTCACAGTATTTCGTTTCCAGATCCCTACGTGAAGATCTATTTGATGTTACAAAATAAGCGATTGGAAAAGAAAAAGACGACAATTAAGATGAAAACACTGAATCCTTATTACAATGAATCATTCAGTTTTGATGTGACACCGGAAAAAATGCAGGTGAGTTGAACATTTCTGGTTCTCAATAATAACCAGCCAAGTAAGGTTACGATTTTAGAGGGGAAGCTGGCATTTACGCGTCTTTGACTATGATCGGTCGACTACTAACGAAAGGACTAGGACAGGGTGAGGCCATTTTCATTACTCTTTCGATAGCTAATTAAGGCTGCGACATACATTTATTTACAGTTACAACATTACATTTTGCTTTCCTTAACCCTTTGGCGGACCGTGTGGCCCGCCGGTGGGCCACACTTTCACTTAGAGGCGACTCGTTTTTCGTCATTTATTTGGCATTTTTGAGTGTTTCAAAGCTGGCTGTATACATTATTGAAAGCGCAAAACAATATGCTAGTTACTAATAGTGAAATTGTTTGAGTGTTAATGGATATTGACGAAAAAAATTTAAAAAGAAGTGAAGCAACGCACCGATAGGCACCGCACAACGGCGTGGTGTCAAGGTTAATATTACTGATTACAATTCCTATGTTTTCTTTTATATATTATTTTACTATTTTATATGACCATTTGTTATATTACTGTTCTTTTATATTGGAACAAATCAAAGTGCCTAACATTGTCTACTCACAACGGAATGATGTCCCGTTCAATACGACTAAGGTACTAGGAAGTCAAACAAGTCATATACGACTTTCTCACTGAATGGCCGGATAACTTTGTGGCGAAGAGCACCGCGTTAATAGGAAGTGTTCATGAAAATTCCCATGGAGACGATGAGGAAAGTGACGTAGAAGGATTGGGTAGGGATCTTACCCAATGAGATAACAGGTGCCACATTCAGGGATAGTGGCGCATTATCAGCGGAGTGATAAGGCGCCGAAACCCACTTCCGGTTCGCCGTTGCACCTCCTTATCAGACGTGAAAGGGATGCAATAGCAACGTGCTAGATATGATACGGTTATCGTTATCGTTCGATTTTCATGCTGGAGTGCACCTCATTCTAGCAGCCGTATCTTCTTATCTAATCGTATCGTATCTTCCATAGGGTTACGCAGGAGGCGGTCATATGGCGCGATCCCATTGGCATTAGAGCGCAATTGCCCCATCCTGCTGCGGCCGGACAACTCGTCCGTATCACTCAACTACTAGACTTCAGTAATTGATCGATCTGATAATTTGGGTCTCAAAAATCTCGCTGAGTCCCAAAGATCTAAAAAAGAGCGGATAGCTTCGCTGGCCTGATGCCAAGGCAAGAGGAACGGAACAGAATGTGTTGCGCGGACGAGTTGTCCGGCCACAGCAGGATGTGGTAATTACGGCCTGTGCGCTCCAATGCCAATGGGATCGCGCCATATGACGCACACCCGGTTACGCTCGTCCAACCACTACCTATCTCCGACCTTATCATTGATAACGCAGAAGTCACCGATCTACGTGGAAGCTAGCGTGATTGCTTCCTCTGAAGAAAGGGATCGCGCTGGCTTTGTGCTGGAGCGATTTACGCGTTATTAGCCGAAGGACCCGAGTAAGAGCTGGGCTGAACGAGCGCAACCCCATGAAAGATAAGATACGATAAGATAAAGATACGGATGCTTGGTGGAAGGTGTAAGGTAGGATAAGAACGATAGGACGATAACGATCACTTTATCATATCAAGTACGCTGCCATTGCGACCCCCTACTCGTCTAAAACATGGGTGGTGCTGCTTATCGGAAGTGGGTGGCAGCGCCTTATCACGGCATTGATAAGGCCCCCTACCCCTGAAGTGCCAACTATCGGTTCATTGAGCAGGTCTCCTACCCAATCTACTACGTTTCCCGTCCGCCCCACCGCTACCTCTTCCTTTGAACTTGCTCCTTATATCAGTAATTTTTCACTAACGCTAAATATATGGTGGGCAAATTCCAAGGCCGGGAACGAATATCCTACTTGAAAACTTCTAGTCAGCAACAAGCTATTCTCTACACCAAGATCTCAAGAGGAGCAAACTTGGTGCCCATGAGCTCACGCCCTCAATTGGCGGTGCTCTTCGTAATTGGTATAGCTCTCTAACGCATTCATTCTTCATCATAAAGGGTAAACTGAATATTTTTCTTGCTAATACAGGATAATTAGTCAATATGAGGCCACTAATGACAGCTTGTTCTGGCCACATGTCGATCATAAGCTTTGCCCTTTTTGTGCCATCAATTACTGCAAAGGATTCCCAGCAGTCCTCTGATGCTATAAAGTGCATGCGAAGTAGGGCGAAATCGTCACAGTGCCGAAATGATCATCAAATGTTTGGCTTTGCACTACGGTCGCAAAACTTGCACCTAGGCTTTCTGGACCTCTAGCTACAACAATTACACCCCAATGCTCGGCCTGGCGCTTCTGTTTTTTGATGCTCCAGTTGCCATGAATTTAAAGATTTCAAGGGTTCCATCGTTGATCAATCCCCTTCTGTGATGCGCACGCATTCAATTTCCATCCTCAGTCGTAGAGGTGTATTTGAAAGCAGTATGGTCTACACAGTGATTTGCGGTGGCCGATGTATGGGTTAGCATTTGATCCTACCAGGAAAATCCGGTGCCAAACACTGACCCCGTCGGGATCTAAGACTTGGTTGGCCTAACGAGATTAGAGAAGGGATTTGAACACCTGACGGTGAGCGAAGGAGCTGGCAATATTCACCAATACCCTGTCTCAGCCCACACCAAGCCTATGGGGGTAGCCAAAAGGAGGCCAAAACTACTGATACAATCGAAAAAATTAAAAATTAAAACCAACAAATTGAACAGCACTATAATTCGGTTCTCGTGTAGAGTAAGTGGCTACTGGTGTGTCCTATAGCCCAGAGCTTATGCTTAACTAAATTCCCTTATGCAATTGAGAAAAGTGCGCTTGCTCCTGTGGTGGTAATTGAAAACCTTGAAGGGAGGACGTCCTGGTTAAAGGAATGGTCCATTGGTCGAATATCCCACTGAGAAACCTTATTGCTAGAGGAAGAACCCAGCAACTCTCATGATATTAATAATCGTGGGAGCGGTGCAATATCCTCTAGACCCAGCCTGGTTTTTGCGTAAGCAGGCGAAGAAATTTCTCCTTTAGCAGGCTAGGGTCTATATATATCTTATATCTATAAAGAACGGGGGGGGTACAGACAATAGATTGGTCTGCGGAGTGTCGAAATTGATGGTGGAGGTAGCGGGCTTATCCAGAATACCAATCCGCTCTAAAAATCATTAATTAGTCCACCATTTTGGCTACTTTCTAAGAAAAGTGTGCGCGCTACGTTGCCCGGATCATCGCGCAGCGCGCGCCTGAACTAATCGTTAGCATTCATTTGAGGGACTAAATGGTAACGGGTGTGATGGGATAGAAAATCCGTTGACTGTGGGTTGTGATGCTGATTTCCTTGCACTCGCCTATTTTTCAATTTAGTTTTCCCACTGTGTGGACAATCATCACGTTGGCTCAGGCGTTGTTTACTCAAATTTCATTAAGGCTGAAAATCGAATATTCCCGTCTAAACCATAACACTGCACGGCAAGCGGAAATTGAGGGAATGGGTAAAATACGGAACTCGGCGCTATCGAGAGATACGGGACATCCCTCTAGGGCTACGCCTAGGGGGTGCAGGAACATGGAGGAAGATAAAAGTCGCTCACGAAGCCTTGAATCCCGCGCTTGAAGTTGGGTCCCATTTTGACCAAATCGGAGATGTTTTACGGGTTTAAAATGCGCTGCCACCACATTGTCCCCAATATCTTGCAATAGCACCGCGAAATCTGCATCGCAGTCTCAAAAAAATTGAAGCTCATAAAAACCATGTCGAGTAACTTATTTATGACTGTCCGTTCATTTGTTCTCATTTTTATTCGACGCAGATAAATTTCCATTCGAATAAATGTTCAAGAAAGTAATATAATATTTATTCATATTCTCTATATATCTATCTTGTTATATATTTTAATATTGTCAGTACTATTTTCGCATTAAAATAATATTGTTTGAGAATTTTTTAAATGGGCGGAAATTAAATATTATTGAAATATTATGTTTAATTTTAGGTCATAATCGGAGGCAATGCTAGTGGAGCGGCGTTAAAGCAGTGGACGGACATGCTGGCGACGCCGAGACGGTCTGTGGCCCAATGGCACACCTTGATGCCATTTAACGACGATTAAGAGTTTTGTGGGCTGAGGCCGGGGGCTCATAGTCCTTTTATCGCAGGCCTACAAAGGGTTTCAACAAATGCCAATCATTATCCTCTCATCTGCCAGCCATCCTCACTATTTCATACTATTTCCCCATCCACACAAACACCCACACACCCATGCGCGCGCAGATCATTCTTGGATCGCCATCGCTGAACATATGAGACTAATTCTCTGGGTCGATCTCCGTGAGGTCCCAAGTTCACGGAGAAATATCATGTGCTCCATTGTGATTATTTTCATTGTACATTGTTTCCGAATCTTTACTTTTTGTGATTTTTTAAAGCATTCCATTCCCTTCAAAATGTACTGCATTTCTCGGTATTGTTCACACTTTCTGGCAACAACTGTAAAGAACTTAAGATCAAACATTGTCATTATCATATCATTATCATATTTATGTCATGTTATTGTAGAAATATGCTTATGTGCAAAGAATATATTTGTCAGTTAATTTTTGTACCAAACAGATGGGTGGCACTTAACGTATACGCAAAAAGGAGGCTGTCGTCATTCAAATAAAAGCGACTGTTCTCTAGTTTAAAAGGACGAATTCACGATGAAAAAGCAACCCATTTCAAATTAACCTAGGGATGGTGAGTGGTACACGAAAGAAGGAAGAAACATGAGAAACGCCCAGAACCCGAGAAATGGGACCCCTTCCTTGCCCGTTGATTTGAGCATTGATGCGACTCTCATCGCTGTGCCCTCTTCAACACTACGCTCTCTCAGCTATCTAATCACTCGCCACGTATTGAACTACGGCGAGTGATCAGATGATCGGTGGGCGGAGATCGCCGACCCGCCAGCTTTGAGGCATGATAGGTCGCCGAGGTCAAATTTTTCCATGCGAATTGCGCGTCAGTTCGCACCCTCAGGAGGTCCGTGGGTCCCTCAACTAGGTCAGTTTCCCTTTCTTCGACCTTCATTCTAATCGTGAATTCCTCCTTTAACTCCAGCTGCACGTGCATCACAGTCACACATCAAAAACGTAGAAGCTAATTTCAAAAGGCGAGATGGAAAAAAAAAACAGAACGTCCAAAAAACCGCATCGGCCAAGAATTTAAGCCGAGAGAGGCACTTGTCAAAGGAATTTCGCAGCCTATACGACCAGTTACTTGTCCACTTCCACTGCACGTTCTGTGTCCGGGTAGCGGACGATTCAACCGCTGCAGTGGCCGCGTGCGGCGTTGCTCGCCGCGCGAGCGCTGTGACCTCATTGGCTGACGACTGAACTGACTGTCTCCCGTCTGCGCCCTCTCGTGTACGGCATGCTCTCTCGAGTTTCAAGCACACTCACAACCCTACAAACTAATCTTGAATTTGCCCTAGATTCCTTGAAAAAAATTCCCTCGAAGAAAAGTGTAGGAAGGGCTACAGCAAAGGAAAAACGCACCAATCGCGATGCAGCGCACTTTTCGATTTTACAAGCGCCTTCAATTCCGAATGACTTCTCTCGCCAATTACCTTCGATTTGAATCCGGCTACGCATCCATTTGGTTTTTGAATGGCATGCTGCAGAAGAACATCTGCGCCTCATTGGGAATCTTTTGCTGGCCATTGATGAGCACATCGATATGTGACTTCAGAGAAATCCCCATATTTTCGTTTGTGGGATACGATAAACAGATTTGAAGGTCATCTTTCCGAAGTTGTGCCTCCCATTTCGAAAGGTCCTTCGCGGGCGGTAAGATTTTGCATATTGTCAGAAAAGTAATGCTCAGAACGACTAATGCTGCAGAAAGCACACAGAATGGTAAGGCTCTTGGCTGTGGCGTTGAAGCTAAAGGCTCACCATGAGATGCAGGCCAAACGGTAAACCGTGGAATTTGGCGTCATTTTTCACAAGAGAATAGAGGACTGAAAGATGCCAATCTCGGCAGAAAATTTATGCACACCTCCAGAACGGTGAAAAAATTTTTTATAATTGTAAGCTGTACAAAGCTAACAAAATCCGGCAATACAACGCAACAGGGTGCTCCGAAAATAGCAAGAAGTTCAAATTGTATGAAAGAAAACAAGTTTACCCTACTCAGTTACGGAATTCTCGTTCGACCAACCCCACACGCGCGCTTCGACAATCATACCACGGATCGAGTCGAGCTCAGGCCAAAAAACACCCATCCAGCAGACGATTCAAGTTGTAAGGACCCTGAGGTTGTTTTTTCCAATGAATTGAGATGTCTCGTGCATTAGAACAGGCGAATGATACAAAAGAGTGGGGATGGTATGCAAAATTCATGGTCTCGATTCACATCTCTTGAGGCTACAGTAGTAATGGCTTCTCCAGCCTTCCAGCTTCTCAAGCGCCTAGTAGGAAAGGATTTCTGGGCTCTCAGTAAACACTACTTTCTATTAGACCTCTGATTATTACAGTTGCAAATTGTTTAACTTCGTGTTTCTTGGTTTTTCTTGAGCACAACCTTATAAATAAACAAATAAACAAAGGGATCAGGTCACACCTCACCCTAAAAGTCAAGTTCAGATCTACTTGCGTCCAGGACAACTAAGACCCTCAGCCATCAGGGCTCGCATTATTGTTATCAAACTTTTTTTTACATTCGCAAGGCGAACTGTGGCCAAAAACAGCAGTTAACAAACAAAAACAAGTCAAAATTTGTTATCAAACTCTTCAATGAAAAATCTCACTATGAAAATGCCATCATGACTTTAGATGGATGTCGAATGCATGGCGCAATGGAGAAAAAGACTGAAAGACGTGAAACGCAGCCCATCTTTCCACAATATTATCTTTTTAAGCTTTGAATGCCACCAGAGTAATGAGGTGTGATATTCAGTTACACTGATTGTTTATTTTATCTACCGATTGACTCATCATTGAGATTATGTTACAATCGAGCGCATACCATTTGCTCAAATATCGACTAGGTCATCACCACGTGGAAAAGGAGTGACTTTTGAAGTTCTCCCAACACTCAGATTTGCCATTGACACAATTAAGTAATGACTTAGAAGTGTATTCACTTCAGTTGTTTGTATCATTTATCCAATTTGCTTACTTATTTATTTACTTAGAAATACATGTCTATTGTTCATATCATTCATTCCTACTTCTATGTGATCATTCACTTATCAGTCACTTCAACGGTCGAGGGAATCCTCGAACATAGCTCTCTATCA
>MU893784.1:0-12743 GCA_036418205.1 Ostertagia ostertagi
AATCTATGTGGATAAGGTGCTTCCAATATATATCGCGAGATATCAGCAAAGCATGCTGGCAGCGACTTACCTACGCAACCTTCTATCAAGTCCACGTCACTTCCGGTGACACGCCTACCCCAACTTACGGATCTCGACTGTATGTTTTGGAGTCATTTAATCGTCAGCTTTTAAAAGTCCATTTCTCAGAACATAAACTGCAAGCTCTGAAGGATCCCAAAAAATTGACCGCAAAGCAGTTTTCTAAGCGACATCGCCACTTATAAGGACCATCAGGTATGCTTTTTTGGTTGTGATCAAGACCAACAAGCATGTTTACTTTAACCCACATACATGCTTTTAATGTAAACCTATTATCAGGGTAATCTCAGTTGGGAAGACAGAGGAAATTTAGAGGAATTGTCGTCCCCTTATCCCTTCGGGGAGAATAGCATACGGCCCCAAAGGCAGGTGTAACATAACAATGTACAAACGTACTGGTAATCTTCGCGTAATTCCTAATATTGCCAGGCCTGTCAGGCCATATTCTGTCATTGCGCTAGTGTGACCTCTAAGGCCGACGTCATACTTTGCGATTCGATTAGCGAATCGAGCGAATCGCAAAGTATGACATCGGCCTAAAGGATGATCCGTCGCTTTCTCTTCCACAGACATTTGTGCAAAGAAGCAATTTTTCCAGTTGACCTGTTATAGGAATAATAAAACCGTAACTAAGCAATGTTTTCCTCCCCTTGCACAGAGAAGAGGTGTTGTCAACCTCGCGGATAATAATGTCGGTAATAGGTGAAGAACAGACCACGTAGCGGTGGTTACAGCTTTAATAAATTGTTAAGGTTTTCGGCAACTTCTGCATTCTACAGGTGCTTTTAAGCTATAATTGTCAACCTAACACGTTGACGACAACGCGCGTTTTGAGCACTTTGGGCTTATGACGGGCGCGTTTTTGCGAGCGCGACGAGCGCGGGACTCATGCGTTCAGCGCTGTTTCTAGCATTTTTTCGAAGCTCAAAAATCGAAAAAGATTGTAACACAGTTACTGATTTATGCAGTAGAGGCGTATAGATAAGAAAGGTATGTAGCATCTTGAGCCTGTGACAGGCGCATTTTACCATTAACAAACGCTCATTAATAAGAAAAAAGGGTTTGAATTGGTAACAGTACCAAGTATTTTTTCTGTGATGAGCTGGAAAAGCTAAGGAAAATGTATGAGTATAAGGAGTAAGTGAAAATAGAGCACTGGACGAACCAGTGCACGATAGTAAGTACCTAGAAGAGGAAGAACGTCTAGATAGAAAACTGAAGATTTCGCAGGCTCCGAAATTGCCAAATCAGGCATACCTAATCTCTCTCTGGACCACGTCGCTTATAGTCATGTTAGAGTTTTATCGTTTAGGTGTTTTTCATATGTGGTACTCCTCTCGTGATCGCGCACACCTTTGAGAGTATTGAAATAAATAAGTAAATGAACATAGCACTGAATAGTAATGAAATACAAAAACCCAAAGAAAAGGTTAGGTATGCGCGAAAAATTACATGAAATGGGTGGAGGACGCATCCGTCCCACGCTATCCAACATGGCCTGCAAAGTGCGGGACGTATATGTCCTGCGTTGTCGTCAGCGTGTTAATTGAACTGCTGTTCTGTCAAATCTCAATTTTTATGGTAGTACTATGGGTGCTCAACCTTGTTTCCCTGGGTCACTGAAACTATGAAGTCTAATTGTAAGCAAAGCCTGATAGTAGAAAGCCATCGATCAAAATTGTACTCACCCTGCAGCGCGACCATGGATTGTGGACGAAAGCAGTAAAGTTCCAGTCCTTTTTTTTCATCGAGTGTCGCTCAATTCATTCGTTTCAGCTCTTTAAGCTGATCACCGCAGATTTCTCCAGTCAGTCAGGTTTTGACGACAATTTCGCTGACGTAGTGATCACACCAAGCTATCTGCGAAGAGTTCTCGCTCCACAAACCTGTGCTATCAATAAGCAAGAGCTCGTGCACCTTGGTGAAAAACGATCACGTTCAGGTACGTGACACCGGGAAACACGCTATTTTATCTCATAGTTGGTTATGGTGTTCATTCAAGTCTGTTCACATTTGGTTTTTTTCATGATGGATTTGATCGAATTAATTAATCAAGGCTGCTATATAACCTCCCGACCGCCCATGTAGTGAGCCCCCTTTTCGTAAATTCCTTTCTTCCGTAATCATAATTAGCCCTTTGGGATCCTTTGCCGCTCTGTGTATCTGAGGGTCCGATTGCGTTGAAACGAAAACAACTTAAAGCAACAATCCAGGAACGAATTCGCGGGTAAGGACCACCTATAATGACGTTGCAGGTGAGAAGTTGGTCAATGGAGAAAGAAAAAGTAGAAAAAAACGTCGGGCAGGGGCTTAGACAGGGACTCCCCCTGCCGTTTAGGGAGACGTGTGTTGGACGAGTTGTCCGAACCTGCCCGTAGTACATGCGCTCCAATTGCAACTGCTGGCAAATAGCTGCATGCTTGCAAATACATAACTATTTGCCAGCAATCGAAATTGAAGCGCTTCAATTGCGTTCTTATGGAATCGACCTCATACAGCGCGGCGGTCCCGCAACGACCGCTAGTCAAGCACGGACTCTGCACAGCGTATGTTGGGCGATCCGCCTCTTTATGGGTGATCCGCCCCCTCCAAGAGGACTTCGACCCCTTCCAGCGCATTTTAGAGGTAGGTTTTGAACTTAAAGACATTTCCTATAAACTTTAGTTGGGCTGGGGCATGTTTTGACCGCCTAATGACCAAGTAGTTGAAACCCTGCCTGGACTGTTGCTTTAACGGTTCATAGAGGTGTAGCGTACAGCAAGACACATCTGATACAATGGCTGCAAAAAAGAAGGTCTCTTGTCCCTCATCCGATCTGGCTTATCAATGCCCACCTCACTCATTTTCCACGGTTTCTTGGCTGTTTTGCAATCAAATTTGAAGCTTTCGTCACCAGAACCTTCATTCAATGCACACGACGTCCAGTGCGGGCGGGGCTCTACCTAGCTGATGTATTAGGATGGTAGGAAAATCCTGAGCCGTTTGACTCTTTTTTTGCTTTTCCTTCTTATTCCGCGTACAATGGAATTTACTCAACAATATAATTCACCATTGTTACTCACTACAGGTCCCACTACAGAGTGGAACTGGGGCGTCCAGAACAGCTCTTTCCAATTTTGCACGGGTCTCTTTAGCTATGTGGGGCCTGGCGTCATCGTGGAGTAGGTGGACAGAAGTTCGTCTCGGTCGTTTTTCTTGAACAGCGTCCGCTAGTTTCTGGAGCTGACTGGCGTAAATGCTGCCGGTAGCGGTATGTCCTTGCGGGAGCAGCTCATAATACAACATTCCTCACGAATCCCAGAGGCAGCAAAGAAGACAGCTTTTGGGGTGAAGGTCCGATTTTGCTTGTGTCGGCGGGTCTTCTCCTCGAGGGAGCCACACGGCACTGTGCTTGTTAGAATCGTAGAGGACCCAACTCTCATCTCTCGTAATCATGCCTTCCAAAAACTCCTTTCGGTGCGGACAAAGAAGGAGAAACTGACAAATGGGTACCCGCCTGAACCGCGTGCTATCGGTCAAGACATGAGGGATCCATCGAGTCGGCACTTTCCTGTGGCGAGGGCGTGGAGGGGACCGAGGACTGTGGGATGGGTGCACCCGAGTCTTATCACAAGGCTGCGGGTGCTAACCTCCGGATCCTCTTCGACAGCGCCGAGAACGGTGGAGTCTTCCACTGTCTTCCCAACCTTGACTTGTTTTCGGAAGCCGTGTCTCCTCCTCTGAAGCCTGCGAACCAGAGCTTGGCACTGATGATGGAAGTGGTGTCCCTTCCCAATGCGATGCTGATGATGTTGACGGTTTCCACTGCTCCTGTGCCGCAGCGCCATTCATTGAAGATGATCGCTCGAAAGTGCTCTTGTGGAATCGACATCATGATTAAAGTTAAAGAAGGCAACCCGGCTATATATACCTACTGCGGAGAAGTATGATCGACAGCGATAATCTATCACGTAGCAGATTCTAGGTATCGATCAATAAGCGAAAGTTCTGGAGCTTTCGAAAAATCGGCTCAGGACTTTCTTACCATCCCAAGTATGTTTCGTAATTCTCGAGACATAGCCCACCCGTCCACCCCCTCTACCCCGTCTGTCTAGGCGGATTACCAGGAAGTAGGGAATTTCGTGGTTGATAGGCGAAGCTGATCATAGTAAGAAGCATACTTATACCCCCTTTCAAAAAACGAGAAGAGCGTCGGGTGCAGACCATACACCACAAGTGACGGCCTCACAAAATGTAAATGTTTTCTGCCAATGAAATGATTAGCCTGTTGCAGTTGTATTCTATCAGTTGTCACTAATTACAACTATCATTTACCAAAATCAGCTATCACTATGAACCACTACTAACCAGATTTACTTGGAGGCCGTCGTCACTTGTGGTGTATGGTCTGCACCCGACGCTCTTCTCGTTTTTTTTTTGTTTTGAAAGGTAGTGCAGTACATCCGATGCAGTAGTGAAGAAGTCTGAAAGAGCTCAAACTTTTTTCTTCGAAATCAACTATTTTCATCTTAGTTTTCAGAAGTTACACGAAGCAGTAGAAGCAGCTGACAATTCGGAGAGGGCGGGGATTGAGGATAAGCGACCGAGTAAAGAACAGACCAAGGAAAAGCTTGAATAATGGCTTTGCCTTTGGATTTACCGGTAGTAAGTATTTATTGTTTTGATCGGGACTCCCAATGAGTGCTGAGCTATATTTTTCTTTCATGGTGAGAACGAAGTTGATTTCACTGAAAGAAAGTTTCTGCCATTCCCCGAATCGAACCAGATTCTCGTCATTCGCAAGTACATGTCGCCCGCTGCTGGCTAGTTTCTTTTGTCATTGGCATGACCTTTGCTACCTGCGCTACATTTATTCTTTTTTATTATTTAGAGTCTACACTCGAGCTGTCCACCCCCATTTATACATGCTTAATTAATGCCTATGGTCGACTACAGTTTGTCGAAGAAAACAAAGTGGTTTACCTGGTAAATTTGCTCTCGGAAAAGGCGCGTTGATAGATTTCTTTCTTCTCATCAAAATCGTTTGATCTATTCCAACAGTATAATTTTCCTTTCAGTCATTGAAAAGTGGTCACTCGATCGAGCTATCATGTGCTGACGTATCTGCTCAGAATTCTTTGGAATGCCTAGCAGTTCTTGCGACCCTGTTAGTACCTTCTTTTTTCAAGGCTACTGATATGAATTCATTTCTGAAGCTTTAGTTGGGTTGAGCTCAATGAACATTTCTGTCCTTGTCGATATTTTGGAGCTCTATTCAAAATATCACCAACTCTTCACATAGAAATGACCAATAAGGTAAGCAGAGCAGGTCAGCCATGAAGTTTCGAGAGATTGCATTGTGCTTTTCAAATAGCTTTGCTATACATATTAGCGGGTTCTCTTTTCCATCGCACTCCTAGTGCTTTCGTCCTGAAAC
The DNA here is from genome assembly GCA_036418205.1 of Ostertagia ostertagi. Taxonomy (NCBI): domain Eukaryota; kingdom Metazoa; phylum Nematoda; class Chromadorea; order Rhabditida; family Trichostrongylidae; genus Ostertagia; species Ostertagia ostertagi. The sequence goes on from MU893784.1 coordinate 5,498, forward strand.
TGCTTTTAGATTGAAACCGCAGCTCCGGTTGCTCATTGTTTATTGGTTGACAAAGTCATCGGTGGAATAAATCATAAGTACTGGATAAATTATGAATCTGGAAAACGTTTGTCTGTACATGAACTGAAGGTGAGTTGTTGTACATTTCATATTATGCAAAAAATCTTTTATGTGTGCTCGTGAAGTGAAGTGGTCATAATTTGTCGCTATTTTAAGTTTTACACAAATTTGGGCGCTCATCCAGTAAGGGGGCATCAAGTGGCTGCCCTCACCCCCCCCCCCTAGACTGCCTACACTCCCCCTGGCGCACAGGTTTCTCGAAGTACGGGACCCCGTGAGCCAGGGGGAGTGAAGCCAGTTCAGGGGGGTGGGGGGTGAGGGCAGCCACTTGACGTTGCATCACAATGCCCCCCCCCCCTTACCGGATGAGCGCCCAAATTTGCTTTAATCATGCCGGGGTGTAGTTCGCTAGGATAGAAAGTGGCTTTTCCGCTTTTTGCAGCGCGGCTCTTTTTTCTGTGGGATGCCAGGTCTACCACTGATAAGTAGACCTGGGGTCCTTGTTGCGAAGAGTGAAAGTGAAAATTTCGCCTTCTGTCCAAGCGAACCAACCCATCTTGGCGTTCTCTCAGTTTTTTTTTCTATTTTTTCAGCAAGATTCTGATGAGGTCGTAGATTTGAAGGACCCTTCAAATGTGTTTCCTGATTTGGCCCTGAATGATTTCCCAGGCACAGTGACGCGATCATCGACGACCTGTTCAGAAAAGCTCAGATGGAGTGCTATTGGCTTTGATACAGGTCGCGTCTTCCTATCTGTCTTTGATACAAATACCAAGGAAGTTCAGAGGTTATTACTTAGAAATAGTAGCGTTTTGTTCTCTTCGAAACATTCTAAATCCGTGCTTATCGCCTAATCGGCTTCATCATTTTAGAAAGCAAATCAAATTCTCTGGACCCATTTCTGTTCTTGAGTTCGTACCGTATCAAACTCTCCGTACACCAAGAATTAGTGAGTGCGAAGGTTCCGATCCGCCGGAATTGAACGAGGAACGGTTTCTTGTTGTGTCCTCCACACTTGGTCCCGTTGCGATCTGGAGATGTGTTTACGAAGTGAAGGCTTTCTTTTTCATCTACATTTGGTTTCCCTTAGATTTTCCTTGTAGGATAATGTGCTGAGCTGGAACAACGAGTTTGTACTATCGCAGTCTGAACAGTTCGATACAATAACTTCAGCCTGCATTATTAGTGGCAATATAGCAGTCGGGACATACTGCGGGGTAAGTTTGTCAATATGGTGGTTAGTGTTTGATGCCAAAATGAAATGTTTCAGAAAATCCTATTCTATGCGTCTCCTTATGATCTCCTTTGCCACGAAATTGCGTCGATTACTCAAGTCCATGCTCCAATTGTAAATATGAAGGTGAGGGTGAATACGATTCCAGTCTGATAAGCGGTCACTGTTAATTTTCACCCCAAAAGGGTAAGTTTGTCGGGAAGAGCAGTCGTAGTGGTCATCCATCTGAAGGACATCCACCCAACCTTTTCTCATAGCCGGTGCTAGTCTTCAGATGCATGTTAGCCTCGGCGATTGTGCGATTACGCAGTCGCTATTGCAAAAGTGCAAGAGTGACAGGCGACTGGCTCCCCGTGATCTACGGCCCGTCACAGGGTTCGCCACGTGTCTTATTGTCGAAATTCTGACAGATCGTATATCGTAGACGAAGCCATCGCCATTATTCTTGCTCTTTGCAATCGCTGAGTCTGAAATCCGTCTTATTTCTCAGCTGTAAATGCGAAGCAAGATCGGTGGGGGGGGGAGGTGTTGTTTGGGTGTAAATACAGGGGTGGCCAAAAAAGAGGCACTTTGCTCATGAAATCAGCAGACTTTAACTCGCTTACGCTGTTTTGCTCCATGATAATCTCCAGCTATATATTCCTGCAGTGTCCTTACATACGCAGATGCAAGCCCTGTTCACTGCCCTTATCGTCTTCAAAATATGTATAACGTCATCTGCAATCGCCAACGAGCTCCAAGAGGTCTACCGTAACTGCTCCAGCCTTGAGCTTGCACGAAATTTCTTAAATCGATTTACTGGTGGATAGTTTCTTGGGAACATTAGTTCGGACTACGTAAACCCCTTCGAAAGCTCTTACGACGTTTGCTGATAGATTAAAATGTGCTTCTCAATTTTCAGTTAGGAGCATACGGTTTGAATCGAGCGTGGTGTGATTAATTCAAATTTATTACATGCTAACACACATGTAATAGAGCAAAACAACGGAAAAATAAATCTCAAGGAATCCAAAAGAAACAACAGCTAAAGGCATAGCAAAAAGAAAAATGAATATCAACTAGGAGTAACAAAGTATTAATTAGCGAGACAAAGATAACGATCTAACAGCTTTTTGAAACCTGTAAGAGAACCCGGCACAGTATTCTTTTTGCTAATTTTTGAGAAATCAGACCCAGCCCTAAAGGTGAAGAAGTTTCTACTCATGGAAGAACATGGTCGACGAAGAAAAATTTTGAGTGATTGACCCCTTGTTGAGGACGGATATAATTTAAAGAAATCTCCAGATTTAAGATCAACTAAGCCATGGAGAATCTTGAAAACCATTAAAAGATCATTCTTTCTTCGTCTAAGCTTAAGGGAGTCTAAATTAAGCACTGAGTTCCTTATGATACTACGCGGAATGCTGCGGTAAGTAAAACCTAATGAACGGAGAAACACCTTCCTAGTGAAGCTATTTTGAACTCTCTCAATCCGGTCCACCAAGGCCTTCTTACTAGGAGAGAAAACGCATGTACCATATTCAAGCATGGGTCTAACATAAGTTTTATATGCTAGAATAAGAAGCTGTGAATCCTTAGATTAGTGCCGTTTTAGACGTGGAGTAAAGTGTTTTTTCTTGGCTACCCGGGTATATATAGCCATTATCGCATTCTCTATAAGGCCGATGTCATAGTTTGCGAATCGCTGGATCCGAGCGTTGCGCCAGCGAATCGAACTTTGCGCCAGCGAATCGACCGATGCACCAGCGAGTCGAACGATGTACCAGCGACTCGACTGTTTGAAAGTGACGGGCCTTCCTTTAAACGTTGGTCCCGCCACTTTCAAACAGTGTTGAGTCGCTGGTACATAGTTCGATTCGCTGGCGCAACGCTCGGATCCAGCGATTCGCTAGCGAATCGCTCGATTCGCAAACTATGACATCGGCTTAAGGTTGCTCTTCTTTTTTTGCTCACTATTATGACAAAATACATTCAAGTGGTATGTTTTTCATCATCTTAACATGACGGCTCGTTTTATGAGTGATTGAGACTAAAAGAAACTAAAAAAATCTAAAATCCATTAGAGATACAACGATGGACCGCGTGCGCCACGTTATCACACGTACAGAGATAAATCCTTGTTTCTCCAGGTGTTTTTCATGCTCTCATCGTCAGACTCTTGGTATTATTAGTAAATCAGTAGTTTTTAAATCCGAGAAACAACGGATATACAATTAATGGGAGAAAAAATGCAGAGGTTCGTACAGTACTGCGGTTAAAAGTGGGTTAAAACCAGTAATATAGCGGGAGTACACCCTACTTGATCCAGCCGATGAATTGTCGCACTCCTGACATTGTGCATGTGATATCATGGGGATATGAGATTCTGACTGGACTGCAAAGGCGACTCCCTGGGGAGATTTTGGGCTGATTTCTGTTTTCCGTGTTTGCTCTGTCATTTAAAAATCCAACACGAGAACATTCCTCTTGAAACATTTTATAATTTGCCATTCACCAATGTTTGTACTTAGTTGTTAATTCTTGAAGGAATTCTCTTGCATTCTTTTTCAACATGAATGTGTCAGTTGTGATCACTGGAAACAGCACACAAAGTTTCACGCATGAAGATTCGGTTTCCGAAGAGAAACAAACTCACAAAATCCATTCTATGGACAATCGAAGGTAATTCGGGCGGAGCCAAAGGCGGGGCATGGAAAAGTCCGCCTTGGGGCGGCTACGTATCAGGCGACGCAATGAAAGAATCGGGTTAAAGCGCGCGATTTTGGAGAGTAGAGACAAATCGATCGATAGAATAGGATGGAGTAGAAGTGTGAGATGTGAATGCAATAAGTCAGAAAGGCCAGAAAGTTTCTAGTGAAGGCACTCCAAGAACCAAGTGGAAGCATCCCCGTCGCCAGCATTTGTGACAGATGTCCGGCGGTACTTTGAACGCGTAGCAGCCCTTTCGGTTTTTCGAATTTTTACCAAAACAAATGCAATTTTTCTTTTCATTCTTATCGTGGATGATGGGTCTCAAGCCAGTGATTATGGCTGAATCATGATTTTTCCGTGAAGTATTCCTTCGAGCAAATTTCTCTCAATTGGTTCAGTAGCCGAATTTTAGTGAAAGAGAATAGCTCAAGAAATGATGATCACACGTATGACGAGTCGCTACGCACTTTCAGAGTCAAGGTTAAAAGTTCATCTTACGAGTAGACTTCCAACTCTGAATATCAACTTCAACCTAGAATGCTTTCCAAGTTGAATAGGAGTTTTGGCTTTCGTGCCAGGATTGAAAAGATCTTTTGATTCTTCTTATCTATCATTCGCTTTTTTTTAAGAACAAATGCATCTTTTCAGGTTCTCGATTATAAAACATTATGCATTCTCTCAACGGCTGGTCTACACACTGTCACTCGTTCAGATATATAGCCGACGCCAAATTTATAATTTTTATATATACACTAATTATTAAGTAAATTGTCCTATCCATTGTTTTTATGTAGACAATTTAATGTTGAGCTCGTCGTTCCGAGGTCTGTTATCTTCATTTAGTGTCCACGCCTGATAGTATCCCATATTGTGTGCATGAAATACGCAATAGCAACTGCTCCCGCGTCTGGTCGAGTTTGAACCTAAAAAATGCCTCCTGTGTTATCATTACAATCTAGTTCCAATTAAAAATGCCCCATATTATATTCTTCTCTGCAAACCAGAAAGGGCACTCAGGTTTTGTTTTCCCCCTCTTGTAGGAGATTAAACGCCAATCTCATCGCGAGTGGTTCAAGGACGGTGCGAATGTAAAGTCAGTTTGTGCGCTGTGACCTTTATGCGAAGGCTAATTATTGGAGAATTAAGCGACGGTGGTCGCTATAAGCTGTATTTTGGTTATGGAAAAGCTTCCTATTTGTTCAAACGCCTAATTTAGCAGTTAGTTCGAAATCTCAACGCGAAATATTACTAGTTGTGGGAGGCTAAAAAACCAATTTGGCTGTGTTAAAAGTAATTTCTGGTCTCACTATGTTGCTCCCATACTGAACGTGCTGGCATTTGCGGCTGGTCGGACACTATGGAAAATGCGAAGAGTATCAGTACAAGATAGATGCGCGCAATTGGAGAGACGCTCGCGACTGCGCGCTAAACATGCTCCAACATTCCATGTTGACGTTGGGTTCATGAGGTTACAGTCATAATACAGTAGGTACGATCGTTCGATCGCACAACCGATTGTGGGATAGATGGTATCCGCACGTTTCGCACCGATGCAAGATGTGAAAACATCTAAAGATAATACCTCTTTTGCTGTGTAGCTAGCTCGTCCAGCGCGTGCTTTCATTTGAGCGGTCGACTGAGCTGCTTTCGTGGCTGCCTAAGAAAAAGCTTTTCATAGTTGTGATGATGGCGAGGTTTAGCATCAATTGAGATCAACCTCTAGTATGACGTCCCAATTGCTCTCACCACCTTTAACTTTCTCAACGGCAGCGTGGATCGAATCGACCTAAACTTTTGTCTTGAAGTGTTCGTGTTAGTAGCCATTATCCATGCCAAAGTCCTAAATCAAATCACCAATGTTCGATCTCCAGGCTTGGCTCCACCATATTTCTGTACAGCTTCAGATGCACGCATTAGTGCATTGCCAAATTCTTTAGATGTTACTGATGTTGCAAAGGATTCGGAAGCTGCGCTTAGCATAAGAGCGTATAGCTGAAAAAATCCCATACTAGTATTTTCACTTTCGTCTCCGTATTGTAATTGTATGGTGAAGTCTTACCGCACCACCAGTGCCTCCAACTTCCTGCTCGAACACCTCAGAAAGGTTGCATAACAGTTGTTGGGCGCTCTTTAGTTCTGTGTTCTTCATTCGTTCATCAATTGCTGAAACTTATTTGTAAGTCAATGTCGTGTGGCATTTGCTGTATTCGTAGTTATTTCCGAATAAGATGAGTCGGCGTGCAAAAAACACTTCCCCGTGGTACTCTTCACTCAAAATTATTCACCAGTCGCAAGACATGACAATTACCTTTTGCGGCATGCGCAAATGTCGAACCACAGTCTCCATCACCAGCAGCACCGTCAAGTCCGTTCAATTCTGCCTCAACTTCCTTCATTTTGTTGCATACCGCGGCCACGCACTTTTTAGCTAGTTCAGTCTGTTCTGAAACCAATATGTCTTATAAGCTTTACTTAAGCCCAAGTTTCCTCGAGATATCTACTTAGTTTCATGGCTTGGTCAGCGTTAAACATATGCGAGGTGGGAAAATTGTTCTCTAACATTCTAGAGTTCGAAAAACGTCTGTATACCGGTTTTACCTAAAGCAAGCTGAACAAAATAGCCTTCGCAACGCGAACTGCGGCATAAAATGGCAGTTATCCAATAAAAACGAAAAAATAGTGACATTTCATCGAAAATCATCGCAAGAAGAAAACTTGGAACTAATTGTTCTTCAGACAAAGTGCCCACAACCGTCCTTTTGCATATTTAGGCCGATGTCAGACTTTGCGAATCGCGCGATTCGCTAGCGTCCGCGGTCGCGTTGCGGTACCAGCCAATTGAGTGATTCACTGGCCGCGACGCGACCGCAGACGCTAGCGAATCGCGCGATTCGCAAAGTCTGACATCGGCCTTAGGGAAGTTTTCGTGATCTCCAAAGGCCTTTGGGACTCTTATGAATATTTCTTTATATTATCTCTTCAATAAACTTATGCTCCTAATAAAAAACTTGCACGGCTCTGCCCATAAACATTACTTCATATACCTTTTGTAAACTGCGCTCCCCCAGATTTTGTTTCCAGAGAGATCGTATGGCCTTTGTCAGGCGCAGTTTCTGCTTTCCCAATTTTTTCTGCTGCTTTCCATCCTGGTGCTGCCGTTGGAGCATCTAAATAGACAGGATGAATATGAACTTTCCATAAAGATCTACGAAAAACGAACCTATATAATTTAAGATTTCTTTGTCAAACACTCTTAACACG
>MU893789.1:0-23934 GCA_036418205.1 Ostertagia ostertagi
TTTTACAACTGCACAGGATTAGAGAAGTGGTGATGCCGTGACGTATCAGATAGATTCTAGAAGGAGTTTCGTATCCGCTCGTGTATGAAACTGTACGTGACATCGCACCTTCACTGTGAAGGATTGGTTTCGACAGCATGGCGCGCTTTCAACGAAGGGAACAATTCACACCAATGTCCCGAGCGCCATCGAAACATTATGGGAAAGACTAGGGATACCTTTGGTGAAATAAGAGCCGGAAATATGGGCGAGAAACTCGTCAAAGTTCAAGAGAAGTGGAGGAAGCTGCCCTAGTAGACACTGCATTCAATGACTGATTCCTTACTTAGGCCTTGTTAGTATTTCAGCGTACCCAGAAGATCATTAACAAAGTATTGGACCTGCCCAGTGTTATTCATCATGCGTAAGATTGTTTTGTTGAATTGTAAGCTCGCTAGAGTAATTTGAAACCTACTTGGAATTTGCTCATACGCGAGAATTTCTAGTGAAATGTTTTTTTTTCATTCTTAACTCTCTTCTCAATCCGAAACAAATATGCCGTTTAAGTGAAGTAGGACTATCTCTAAAACATATTAAAATTTGAATTGATTTGATTCAGCGGAAAAAAGTTACAGTCGAAAAACAATTTCGGCGAAGACTTTTGACCGCTACTGTATATATAGTGCCTTGTGCTCCTTAGGGGATAGGGAGACTCGGAATGAGTGAATCAGGCACCGTGTGACGAAGATGGAGCGTGTGAGATCACAGGGTAGGGGGCTCACTCACTGATATCTTTCCTCTCCCCTAAAGCTTAGTCCTGATCGCGATCTAGTCACTAGGAGGGCGCAGACGAAGAGAGTAAAGCGCTAGCGCAAGAATGAATGTCATATTCGTAATCTGGACACCAAATTACCCCTACCCAGAAGTTTACATCGAGTTTGGTGAAAACAACTGTCGTGACAAGGTGACGCCACCTGGCGCCAGATGGCGCCCCCGTTGAAAATGAATGTCATTTTCGTAATCAGGGCACCGAATTACCCCTAAAGACAAAGTTACGACGAAAAATAAAATTTTGAGGTTTTGGGCTTGGTGTATGGCCACCGGAGTATTGAACTGAAATACAGCATTTGATTTATTAGTTATGCTTAACGTCATTATCATGGAATGAATACACAAACATCGAGAAGAAGGCAGTGTAAGCAGTAAACGCGGCCGCTCGCCCTGGTTTTCTGAGCAGCGCCTGTGACTGCTCGCTCGCATTGTCCGTCGCGTGGACCTTGTTGATCTTAAGTTATTTTCAGTGCACCATGCACCGAACTCATGTATTGCAGAGACTAGACGATTTGTCAGATTGGTTTGCTTAATAGATGTTTACTCTGTTTTTACTACCTTGTTCTCGCGAGGTTCCTGTGGTGGTGAATCTTATATGCTGGCACCAAATTTTTTCGACGCATACACGGGCCAGCATGATATGATAAAACCATAACGTGGTGCTGGGTTCTGCCTTGCATACATAAGCTTATTCTTCTTGTGGGAGTTATCGTCCTTTATGTGCAGGCCAGGATATTGTAAGTGGACCTAAGGCTGTTTAAGACGGACTAAGTCAACTATCGAAGCTAACTATGGCTTGTGACAGCAATTAATTAGCTTACTTATTACAGGGCAGTTTATAGGAGGTCTGAGTTTGACTTGATGCCATTCAGCGACCCTGATCAATATGATCGTAGGCCTGTTGGGTAAATTTCCTACTCTACTGTTGCAACGTGGTATTCGTATAGTTGTATACACTACCAGCTTTCACTACGAGGGATAGGGAAGCTCTAAGCTACTTCGGTCGCAGCTAAGTTTGATTATTTCATATAATAAGGTTGTGTTGTCGGCAGTTACAATGTCAAATAATCGATCGCGTGCTCGTCAGAGTGGTAATGACAAGGAGGTCACGAGTTGCACTACGCCTGCTAGCGGTCCTTCGGAAGCCGAAATCGCAAAAATGTCTATGAGTGACGTGATTAGTGCCATGATAGAGCACAATGAGCAGGTAAAAGATCCTGTAATGACCAAGCTTATCAATGCTCTTGTTGCCAAAATGCCTCAAACTGTCGTTGAGGCTGTAGAAGCCACTCCTTTTCGACTAATGCTGACAGGGCCGCGTTCGTTTCTACACTGTCAAAAGCCTTCTCGTAGTCGACGAAGGTAAGAACAAGAGGCATTTGGAATTCTCGACACACTTCTATGACCATGGCGACTGACTGGATGTGGTCTAAGCAGCTGAATCCCTGACGAAATCCGGCTTGCTCGGTAGGTTGCGCTTCATCCAGTGATCGCGAGATGCGCGTAAGGATGATCTTGGTGAATAGCTTGTACAGAACGCTCAGCAAGCTAATTGGGCGGTAATTGCGAAGATCATCACGGTCTCCTTTCTTATGGAGGATAATCATGCGTGAGTTCCTCCACTGGTCTGGGATCCTTCTCCTTCTGAAGGTAGATTGTTAAGTGGTCAGCGAGAAGAGCATGAAGTTGGTGACCACCTGCACGAAGCAAGTCGGTTGAGATTTTGTCAGGACCAGGGAGTCGTGCCCCCTTTCATGCTCGCAATTGCAACTCGTACTTCTGAAGGGAGAATTCGCGGTGTTACTTCTCCAGTAGGAATTTCTGGGTCTGGCACATGTGTCGTGGACCGATATAGGTTGCTGTAGAACCTCTCCGTTATTTCTTCCATCTCGAACCGGGACGTTGTGAGAGGTTCCGTCTTCTCTTTTTAGACATGCGAGGGGTGTAGTATGGTCTTGTAGATCCCGTCTGCATTTCCTCAGACTAGTTCTGTTCAGCGCTGCCTCTAGTTGCCTCTGCTGCCTGTATTGCTGAAGATCCTTCTGCAGCTGATATTAGCCTGCAGTCTTTCGAGGTGTGTGGCGTTTGGATCAAGCCTCAGATTTCTTCTTGTCTTCAGTAGATCTTTTGTCGCATCGGAGATGCGACGAGAGTTATCTGGTCGAGGAAGCTTAGCCCGTTCTCGCTATGAGATGAGTCCGTGGAGCTGTATTGGTCGAGGAAGTTGGAAGCCCGGTTCAGCATCACGCGATGGAGTCACGTAAAGCAGGGCGTGCAGGTCTGTCGGTCGGCTTCTGGCATGGACCTGCGTCATAACTGGAGAGTGCGTCGCTCTAGAACTTGCCGTCATATACAGGGGGGGGGGGGGCAAAAAAAGACATTTTGCCTATGTCGGACTTCGGCTCTTTTTTCTTCGCAGAGATTGCTGTCGTTGACGGGAGTTCCTCAGCAGAGTATTCCCTAAGTGTTCCTCTATTAGTGTACGCAGGCTCTCCTTCACTGCCCTCACCGTCTTCAGAATATGACGTCATCTGTCACCGTCGTCAGGCTCAAGGAGGTCTACCGTAAGAGCTTCAGCCTGAAGCTCTTACGCAATTTCGTGAATCGATTTAATGTTGGATAGTTTTCTAGAGGCATTAGCTACCACTGTGCAAATCCCCTCGGAACTAGCTTTCCAGTAAGGGTCGTTATGGTACACGATCCTTCGAAGACCCCATTGAGATCGACCAGTGCACCATGTTTCCAGGGCTAATTCTTCTGATGCCGTCCACGTACGTGGCCACTATGAAGATTTTCTTATAGAATGGAATGCACTCTTTAATAATAAGTTGGAACCGTTCGGTCTGAGTTGAGTAAAATGTGCTTAAATCCATCTGGAAGTGGAGGCAAAATGTCTTTTTTTTTTTGCCCCCCCCCCTGTATACAACCTTGCTTCGCTCTTTCGCGTGATGTTCGAGAGGTTTTCTCCAGCTTGTGACTGAACCTGATCTTCGGCGCGAAGGAGGCGATGATCCGAACCACTGCAGAAAGAGGGTACCACAGCAACGTCTATTAAGCACCACTTTCAGTTCGCAAGTATGTGGTCCAACTCGGCATGGGTTGTCCCACTTCGTGCTTCGATGTCAGCGGACCGTCCGGATGCGTTGTTTTTGTCAAAATGGAGTCTATCATTGGGGACTTCGAAGCCGCAGGATCGGGAAGTGAATGTTAGACGGTCTTCCGTTCTCGTTTCACATTCTTCCTCATCAAGGGACTTAAGAGTTCAATCTTGAACTATTCTTTTGAAACTGTGACACCAAGCTGCATTAAGGCTTGCTTACACTATAACTTGATGCAAGGGATTTTCCTTGCGCGGATGATCTCCTTCACTGGATCGTAAAGCATCAAGCTCGGCGGTATCAGCTGCGGTCAGGGTTGAAGAGAGTGTGTGGGCGTAGGAGTTGGATTGATTGTATGATTGGTCTTCCTACGAGGAATGCCGAGTTCGCAAGTATTTAGAGCGAGGAGATATGATCTAGTGGGAGTCGACAAGGTGAACGATAGATGGATGTACGACAAAGCCAACGCCGCCAACGTTTCGCGATGGAACCTTCTCACCTCGGATGACAAGGGTTCCGTCATTCATTCGTCGCACGTCAGTCTTCCTTGCTGCTTTTTTTTCTTGCAGGGCAATCACATGGTACTTGATGTGGTTGATCGCATCGGCGTTCTTGAAGGGCGGGCAATGGAGGAAACTGCTTTGCGTTGGCAGGGCCGTGTGAAGTAGAAGCGTTCATGTCGGTGTGAAGAGGGAGGTGCTTCATAGGTCTATCCAAGGCGTCCTGCGCAACCCGAGATTTCTTCGCCTCTCACCGGTCGCCATACCGTCCGACGCCGGAGACGGCTGGGCCAGGTGTGCGGGGTACTGAGGCTGTTTTATTGCTGTGTTAGCTGCTTTGCTCCCACTCTCAGCACTGCCTAGCCAGGGCCAATGCCGAGTCGTCCCACAAGGGCTTTCACTGGTGGATCGGGGTAGTCTACTCTTAGCCCGAGTGGACATGCAGACATGCCTTTGCGGAAGGTATTTGAAAAATTATGTATATGAACTAGTAAATGAAATATATTGAACTTGAAAAATTAAGAAAATTAAAACGGTAAAGGTTTTTGGAGAACACGCCCGCACGCCACCCGTTTCACCCTCCCACCGCGCTGAGGTTGGTAGGCCATAGGGAGGGAAAAGGCAATTGGACTTCGAAAAAGAGTAGACTGTAAGAAAAGAAGAAACAGGAATCGTCAAGCAGTCATATTGCGCAGAATTGAGTCAAAGCTCCACGGTTAACAATCTTTTCTGGAATCCTGTAGGTTATGGAACAAAGAAGAGCTCTGGATGTTCATCATTGCTTTTTGGTCAAGTTAAACTTCGCATTTTGGGGAAACATTTCAATTTCATCGAACAGTGCCCGGAATTTCGGTCTTCTTTCAAATCCAATCTTTCAATGGATATTGTTTGGACTGTTGAAGATTTCCGAGGTCATTCTCCAGTGGAGAATCAAAGAAACCTTGTTTGTGAAAGAAATTCTCTCAAAAACCGAGTCATTTTTTGCTCGAAAGTGTAGCCACGTCCACTGGAGCAAGATCAGTTCTTTTGTCGTTATGCCTTACTTTCTGTCTGCGTTTCTCTCAATGTTTTTCGCTTCATAGGAGTCTGATGAAAGGAAACCCCTTCTTGAGGAAGGAAAACTCGAAAGAAAGTAAACAGAAAGAAAGACTTGGCCGCATACGCACTTGCGGCTAAAAACAGCAGTTAACAAACAAAACAAGTCAAAATTCATTGCTAAAGCTTTCAGCCTCGCGGTCATTGCCGATATCGGCTAACCGGCTCAACACGTTATACGTGTGAGTGCTGACAAGCTATGGTACGTATACCATGAAAAGCTGAGTTGGAATGAAATGGCCCCGGTAGCGTAACTGGTAGCGCACTTGCCCGGAAAGCGAGAGGTGCGGGTTCTAGTCCCGCCTGGGGCGAAAGTTTTGTTCACAACCCAGCATTCTTGTGAAACGTTCTGCTTAGTGGTTAGCTAAGAATGAACTCCCGAAAACTTTTCCCGAACCAAGTTTACACGTCAAGAAGACAATGACCACAGTCTGGTTATCTTTTCAGGGATTAATTCATTACACCTTCCTTCCCCCCTAGTCATACCATCACCCAGAGTTTTGACCAAACTCACGAAATGTTCATGGAACTGAAGCGGATACAGCCAGTACTGGTAATTCGCCACGAAACACTTCATCACGACAATGCGCGACCGCATGCTTCACAAATCGTCTTATAGAAGTAGAAGTAGAACGATTTGCGGATCGAAGCTCCCCCTCATCCTCCACATTCCCTAGACCTAGCACTGAGTGACTTACATTTTCCCAAAGATCTGGATAAGTTCTCAAAGAAAAGAGTACTCAAAAATCAAGACGACGTGAAAACTGCGTTTCTCGAATTTTTGGGATCCAGATCGCCACACTATTATAGGACTGGAGCAAGCAACTTAGTGTCACGCTGGTAAGTAATGGTGCTAATCCCGAATAATGGGCCCTACATTAACAGCCCCTCAGCAAAGGAGATACCTCAGACTTGAACCCAAATTTGAAGATTCATTCTCCCACATGCAGAAGGAGAATTCTGTGAGGGAGAGCAAAAAAAAAAGCTTTTGAAGGATGTATCAATAGAACAGGTTCCATTTTGAATAATAACTACCGCTCAGCTGGAAGCATGAAAAACAAATTTTAAACAAAAAGCGCACGCGCTTTTCCACACAATTAAACAACGGAAGCTTACAAATGATCCTGAGTGCGTGCTTTATCACCTAGCAATTCCTAATAACGGAAATAGGTTTGAAAGCGATTGCAGATTAGGCTAATTTTCTATGACTAGACCCCCCACTTGATAGACCTAGAATTCAAACTCGAATTTAGGACCATAACGAAGCACTTTTTAGAGCTGGCGATTTTCCGCTCGGCATAGGATTTGTTGTATAAGCTAGAAAATCAATAGAAAATTTTGGTACGAGAATGAAAGGCATCCTTCATTCGACAAACTAATGCTGTCCGTTTTTTTTTGAAGATGCTTTCTCTTGTTTTTTTCTTCGAGAATAATTTCGTATAATGTATGGCTGTCAATAGGGATGTTGAATCACACTTTAGTTTCCATCTATTTGCAGACCTCAGAAGAAAATATGCGGTATGCAGCAAAACCTTTCTGCTCTCATCTTTGAAAAATGCGTTCCATCCGTGCAGGCATTGACGCAAACGTCAATGCCGTTAATTCCTTTGTAAATCATTTGTTATTTCAGTCAGGCGCATAAGTTGAGCTCTATATGTTCACGACTCATGCGAATAACATTCTAAGCAAATTAAATGAGAAAAGGCAACAGTAAGCACCTTAGCGAACGATAACAAACTGCACATTTCATTAGTCGACGTAATGTAAGTGACAACCACAGCCGCTGTGGGTGCTGCAGCTTCATAGTTGAATTCAGCTGATAGTATTCAGAAACGTCTTTATGTTATAATATTATACCATTTCCACTTGAAAATGGACATCGTTCAAATCAAAGTTGCTGTTTTGCAAAAAATCGTGGACATTTTTCAATTCGACCCGGAGATTTTTCAAATAGCTCAGGACGTTTTTCATTTCGACCCGGCTTTTTTTCAATGAACCGTGGACAGTTTTCAATTCAACTTGAATCTTTTTCAAATGACCGTAGACATTCTTCATTTCAAGATGGATTTTTTTCATTTCAAGCCAGACACCGCTCAAATGAAGCGTAACCACCTTCATTTTCGGTCGGTAATTCTTTTCAACATCAAAACAACAATTCGCAAAAAAAAAACAATAATATCCGGGAAACCTTCTTGGTCAAGAAAATACTACATTTTCGAGTGAAACAAATGGTCATTTCTCTACAACCGAACACAAGGGGAACAAAATCAACAAGTTCAATTAACGAAGGGCTGTCCAGCTGCCGCGGTCGTCAAATTTACCATCATGTGGAGGACGTAACTCGCACAATCCTGCTCCGTCACCGTTCCTACACTTTCCTGAATGACTCAGCCATCCCCTGATCACATTTGGCGCTTTCGTTCACCATTGTATGCGTATTGATCCCTTGAGACAGAAACATTGCAAGAACAAGGTCGCATAAGGGAAGGGATTCAAATACTCGGGACGATCCTAGAGAAGGTTCGATGAAGAAAAGAGGATCGCTGAAACAAACGTGTATGGGGCAGATTCCAGATGGGGCAGAGTTCAGATTTATGGAGTTCCAATGAGATATTTTCAGTTTTTGTTCCAGGATTTGAACATCTCAGCACATCCGTCAATTTTCAGTCAAATTTCAGCGAAAAATGTTATTTGACATTCTAGAAAATGTGTCCAGTTTGATCTGAAAAATCTCACCAATGTTTTGAAAAGTGTCCTAAATGAATGAAAAAAAGCCGGGTCGAAATGAAAAATGTCCACGGTCCAGTGAAAAAATGCCGGGTCGAAATGAAATGAAAAATGTCCACAGGTCATTGAAAAGGTCACATTTGAGTGAAATTGTATATTAAGATACAATCATCCTGGCGGATTTCACCTTAAATCATGGAAATCATTTTTTATCTGCTGCGCACGTGCTAATATTTTTTGTTTCTTTTAAAACTTTTATTTTTGTCATCTTCCTTTCTTAAACGCAATCCATTATCGTGCACTGTTGGCGGCACTTTGTTGTGGCCATTTGTGACAATTACTTGGAACGTAGCGAGTTCCATGATGTTCACGTATGCAAATAGAGACATTTCTTTAAACTCAACTTGTCTACTCTAGTTGCTTCTTGTGAGTCCAAGCTGAGAAACTAAGAGAGTCACGTTCTTCGAGCTTTGACTTATAGCAATTAGAAGCCGGCTTAGGTGCAAACCTTCTTCTTTAGCGATAGCACGCCAGCTTCAGCCGTCACACATATACAATGGTTACCCTCATCGTTCAAGTGCCGTTGCGGCCTAGAATGTACTTACTCAGGGAAGTTCTGTGAACCTTGATTGCCTACCCCCTGTGCTTTCTTCAGTTGAAATCACCTTGCAACAAAGTCACAGCAGCATCGGCCACATACTGTTCTTTCTGGCAGAGTATGAAGCGTTCTCGCTCCTTCAAAAATTAATTGCCCGATAAAGTATGTCTTTCCAAACTTAGTACAAACTAGCGGAGAAAGGTCATTAGTGAGAATAAAAACGACAACCCTTACCCCTGCGCAAGGAGCACTGAACCAGGCGCGTGCCCATGACTTCACTTAGATCCTTCTTGATCACATCTCTCCACCTCTTCTTTGGGGCTCCTCGCGGTCGCTTGCCTTGCACTTCGAAGTCCATCGCTGTTCTTATCGGATGATCCTGTGGCCTCCTTAGCACATGCCCATACCATCGTAGACGCTGTTCCCGTACCTTTCAGCTGGACAGGGGCAGTCTGCATGACCGCTCTAACATCTTCGTTTCTAACTCTGTCCAGCCGCGTCCAGCCGCAGGCCCACCTCAGCATCCTCATCTCAGCGGAGTGAAGCTGCCTTTCGTGGTTCTTGCTCAGGGGCCAGCACTCGCTGCCGTATAGCATCGCAGGCCTTACTACTGTCCGGTACACCTTCCCTTTGAGCGTTCTGGAGCACCTTCGATCGCAGAGGATTCCAGTGGACTCCCTCCATTTCATCCATG
Source organism: Ostertagia ostertagi (assembly GCA_036418205.1). Taxonomy (NCBI): domain Eukaryota; kingdom Metazoa; phylum Nematoda; class Chromadorea; order Rhabditida; family Trichostrongylidae; genus Ostertagia; species Ostertagia ostertagi. The sequence goes on from MU893789.1 coordinate 9,523, forward strand.
CTGTGTTGACCCGAGCCTTCACCGCCTGATCCACACTGCCATCAGCTGCCAGATCGCTCCCAAGGTAGCGGAAGTCCTCCACTCTTTCGATGGTCTCACCATGGCCGTCTACGATCGGCTCTGCACCCTCTTCGGAGCTCAGGAACTTGGTCTTCTTGACATTCAACCGGAGCCCGCCTTCTGCCAGGACATTCTGCCATCTTTGCACCTTGGCTTGAAGTGCCTCCTGCTATCCGCTATCAGAGCTATGTCGTCAGATTAGAGGATGGCCTTCAGTGGTCATTCCATGAGTTCCTTGACCAATGGTAATCCCGAGTTAGGCGGCATATGCAGAAGGGCTCCAGAGCTGACCCTTGATGCACCCCAACCGTGATGTTTATCTCCTTTGTTAGGCCGTGAGGGGTGCGTATGGCTGCTTTGGCTCCTTCGTACATGTCCTTCACCAGCGAGATCAGGTGTTCTGGCACGTTTCGTTCCCTGAGCGACCTCCATAGCACTGCTCGCGGTAGCCGGTCGAACGCCTTCTCCAGGTCGAGGAAGGCTAGGTAGCAGGGTCGGCGTTTTTCTCGATACTTCTCCATCACTTGCCTTGCGATGAAGATGGCATCCGTTGTAGATCTTTCGGGCATGAACCCGAACTGTTCCTGGGAGATCGGGACCAGCTCCCGCAGCTTCTTATCGACCAGCGCTCGTACAGCTTCATGGTATGCGCAGTCAACTTTCGTAATAACCACTCCATTGCGTGCGCGCTTGCTGTCTTGAAGATAGGGACGATTGTACTTGTCCTCCATGCATCCGGCATCTTTCCTTCCAGTGTTACCTTGTTTAGGAAGCTGGTGAGCCACCTTATGCCGTACTCGCCAAGCGCCTTCCATGCCTCGATTGGCACCCCATCTGGGCCAACCGCCTTTCCAACCTTCATCCTCCCAAGTGCACACCTAACCTCATCCTCAGTCCAGAGTGCGATGGGACCAGCTGTGGCCTCTGCCCGTGAGTCGTTCTTGTGGGGGAACTCCTCGTTCAGAAGCCCCGTGAAGTACTCTTCCCACCTCCTCTTGACTTCGGCTGGCTTTCTTAGGATGACACCATCGCTGCCTTTTACACTTTTCACCACCCTGATGTCTTGAGTAGCGCGATGGCGGGCCTTAGCCAGCCTGAAGACGAACTTCTCTGCGTTTCTGCTTTCCAACTTCTCGTACAAGGCGTCCATTTCCGTGTTCTTCGCCTTGGCGACAGCAGCCTTAGCGAGCCTCTTGCAACTCCTGTAGGTGGCGAGGTCTTCGGGGCTCCGGGTCTTCTGCCAGCGCTTGTATGCTTCCTTCTTCTGCTTCACGACTCGCTGGACCTCCTCGTTCCAGAACCACGCTGCCTTGTCTCCTCTGAATCCACCTCGTCTCGCCCAGGACCTCCTTGGCACATCGCAGGATGTTATCAGCCGCGCTGCCCAAATCCGCTGTATTGGCCCGTTAGGATCTGGAGTAAAAAAAAACCCCGAACTTCCATTATCTTATTTTTTTGGGGTCCTTTGGAGGTCATCCTTTTCCGCTTGGTGCAGCTTCCACCACCGGATTCTCCTCTCGGTTCTTACCCTTGTCCTTCTTGGGGAGGTCTATCGCAATGTCTGCCAGGAGGGGCCTGTGCTGGGGAGCCAGGTCTTCGCCGGGTAGAACTTTGATATCCTTCACAGTTTTGAGGGTTGATCTTCTTACCAGCACATGGTCGATTTCCGTCTGTCTCCCTCCGCTGCTGTAGGTTACCTTTTGTGATTCCCTTTTCGCGAAGAACGTGCTGCAGACAGGTCGTGTAGCCAGGTCCAGAACCCTCTCTCCCTCAGCGTTCCTCGTTCCTATCCCTCTACCTCCGTGCACTCTTTCTAAGCCTCTTCTGTCACTACCGACGTGACCATTCAGGTCACCTGCTATGGTCAGGTAATCATCTTCCGGAACCGATCTTATGGCTTCGTCCAGGCTCAGATAGAACTCGTCCTTATCACTTTCGGGGCACCGGCTTGCGGTGCGTACACGGAGAGTATGGTCCAGTACCCCTCCTTCGTGTCTATCCTCACAGCCATGATCCGATCGCTGATCCTGTTCACAGCGGAGACATAGTCCTTGAGCGACTCCGCTACCGCTATGGCCACACCGTTCCGCTTGGTGTCTTCCCCATTGTAGTAGAGTTTGACACCTTCCCCGATTTCCCTGCCCTTAGCACCTTTCCAGCCTTGGATCGCGCTGCGTTCTCCTTAAGCAATCGACTTGATATTCCTGCGCGCTATGCATCAGATCACAACCTCTCAGATCTCCCAGTTAGCGATCCTACGTTCAAGAGTTCCCTAATTCGAACTAGCTTCTTTGGCCGAGGCCGTTCACTCCTCGGTAGCCCTCGCATACTGACCACAGAACTCGGGCGGGGGTTCTGCGCGCCACTTCCGGGTGACGTCCTAGCTTTATCACTGATTCTTTGACAACTTTTAGACATGATTGGTGTGACTGGGGTATTCATCAGCCGGCCTGTCAACCTGGGCCTGACGCTGGTACTAGAACCATTTTTGCAATTTTTGCAAGGCATGGTTTAGAGCCTCGGCAGGGATCGAACTCGCAGCTTTCCGAAGGGTTGCACGACATGATCTAACTCTCAGACCACTCGCTATCCATGCGCTACTCGATGTCCTTTACTGACATAATTTGTTTCACACCTATCACGCCGAGGGGCATGTGTCTCAACACCTCATCAAGAGGAGCTAAGGACATTTTTTTACTCTTGCTATCCTACTTGATTTATGACTTACTTTTTCACCACATTTATGGACCTATTCGATTACATGGCTGATGCTTCCATACTTTATTTGTGAGCTCTTTTATTACTCATTTGCATTTCTCCAATGTATTTCTATGACTCTCTGCGCTTTCTCTACTTTATCTTTATCTTGCGTAAGAGATTATGTATTTCTGTAATTGATTTCACTTTGATCAGGGCTGCTCAGTAGCTTGATTTTCAGTTGCATCTATCTATCAGCAGTTTCCTGCCAGACGCAGTCAGATGTCACTCCCCATCCGCATAATAGCAGATTTTTCACTCCAATGCAGGAACAAGATGAACATATTGTTGTGATAAATAGCAGAAGATGTCGATCAAGTGAAGTGAATTCTTTAGCCCAAAAGTGTTTGTCCTGCTTATTTGAATCTCCAATATGAATAACAGTGCATGCTACATTGCAATGATCTGCAATGAATTTGTCGGTTGAATGTCGATTATGAGGGTTAAAGAGACGCTTTCGCCAAATCGAATTCGACTGATATGGCAGTCAACAAAGCCTCCCATCCAAAGACCTTCAATTACAACGAATGCAGCGGCAGTGTTGATCTGCACAATATGTTCGACATGATAGCATTTCTTAGGTGAGCTTCAGAGCTTTGAGTTCGGATCTTTGAAGTATGTCGTCCTTAAAATATGAAGCAAACACACTTTTTGAGTTGTTGGAGTAGTTTTTATTGTTATTCCATCAGCATCTCACGTTGGTCACAGTAGTCAATGATAACTTCAGTCAGGGTAAGATTACGATGAGCAACATAATTTTTTGAAAACGAGAATCGCTTTTGAAAAATACGAATTTTTATAAGAAATGGCGCGTCAAAAGTTTGGAAACTTCTCAATTCCAAAGCGAATTCGGCAAAATAGCTCTCGAATCTACATGATAAATTAGTTATTCGATGAGTAGCTGTGAATTTCTATGTCAGCGTCGTTTTTATTGACATGGAGTTGATTATAAAATAATTTTAGGACTTTTAAGTCGAACCCTGCACACTGTGAACTAAATCGCATTGTTTGGTGGGATTCTTAACTGGAATGTGGGTTGAGCGACATGCCAGTTCTTCCGTGGGATGTAGAACTCAATTAGACTTTAGATCTTGACTTGGTCGCTTCATAACAGCTTCTTTTTCTGGGTTTAGGAAGGCGGCAGTGAGGAGGTAGGCCTGCATTGGGTCATTTCCGCGATAGAAAACCCATCTTTTCCGGCTAGTTCTGACTATCGAAGGAAGCATTGTATTCTACAGACTATTCTTGTACTTAGCCCAACCCACATTTCGCTGGATACATAGAACTGGGGAATCGCCGAATGGTCGGACACATCTCCATCCATCCATCCATGGCAATACTTCCACTATTTCTGAATGTTGGAATCTTATACTCTAAATGAGGTTTCCATTTGACTGAACACTTCACAGGGTCCACAACATCATTTTTAGGAAGATAGAAATCCTGCTCGTCGCTGAGGACAAAGTTTCACCTCTCGTCTTACAAGGAGGGTCTTTCAGGTCATGGAGCGCTTTTCCGAAATGGTTCCTTGCATGTTGTAGAGGCTCATGCGAGGAACACAGAACCATGGTCCATTTTTCCTGAACGCTTCTGGGAACCTCAAAACAGTGGTGAAGAAATGGTCCAAAGTTCAATCCCCGTGGTGACAAATTTTTGCAATCCATGTTGGAGCCTCCAAATTGTCGCCAAATTACGAGGATGACATGTTAATCGACGCTGGTGCCATTTGGACACAATTTGGAGGCGCCAACATAAATTGCAAAAATTAGTCATCACGGAGGATCGAACTTTGGACCATTTCTTCACCACTGTTTTGACATTCCTGGAGGCGTTCAGGAAAAATGGACCATGGTTCTGTGTTCCTCGCATGAGCCTCTACAACATGCAGAAACCATTTTGAAAAAGCGCTCCATGTCCTGAAAGACCTCCCTTGTTAGGTCTATGTTAGCCGTTAGTGTGCGGAAGCCAGTTGGGCCATCCTGCTGTTAAAGCCCAACAATGGCTTCTTGTTGGGATATCATCCGTGATATTCACCAGGTCGTGGCCGATGTTGGGCTGTGCTTGGACTTTCATACGATTATACGAAGTTATACATATTGGGGTACGGGGTGCCAACCGCTCTTCGAGCAGTAATTTGAAGAGGTCATTTCCTTGTGAGAATACTATTATCTAAATGATTCATTCGTCTCGTGCTGCTCGCTCCGACGAAAAACACTAATAAACTTCCGATAATATTGCCTTCGACTGAACTACTAAGAAACAATTTCTATTTCGTATTCCGGATGGCAGGGTTTAAAAAAGGATCACCAATGAAAAGCTGCTTCCTTTGCATATTGCATATGCATATTGCATATTGCATATTCATTTTGAAATTACACATTACTCAATGGTTGAACTAAAATTAACAGAAACAAGTGAACATTGAAGAGTAGGAATCATAATGATGAGGGAAACAAAAAGTTTCCAAACTTTTGACGCGCCATTTCTTGAAAAAATCTTATTTCTTGAACATGATTATAGAATTCTGAAATTTATTCTCTTCCCATCGTATTCTGGACTTGATTTTGTATGTAATATCTATTTGAGGCAATTTCGTTATGTGTCGGCCGCGCCAGATCGAAAATAAAAAAAGTTTCCAAACTTTTGACCGCTACTGTATATTGGTACAACCAAAAGTGAAAGGATTCATATTTGTTGTGTCGGGGGTGCGTACGGGTGATGTCTTCGAGAAACGCTCGCATAATAAAAGTTACCAACCTCCTAGAAGCTTTAAGATACACATGGAAGATATTCATTGTGCCAAAAGTGAAAGGAAGTCGAACTTAGACTTTGAAATGCATCAGTAAACTAGAAGCGTGCAAACTATAACAGGGACTGTTAGTATAGAGAGTTTTTGAAAATTGATGTAATCAGTTAACGTTAAATTTCTAGAGATGTATCCGCACGGTTTCAGTGTAAGCTGAAATGCTGGAAAGTGCAATATTCCGATATATTATACCAGTTTTGCTCTCCGCCCGCTATCGCGCGCATCACACGGCAGGCTTTAGCGAAACTGGAGGGCCCATGGAATATCAGCATGTGGTACTCCATTAACCACCTCACTATTGAATGTGTTAGACCATTCCCAGCTTCGCTGAAGTCCGTCGAGAATACGCGTGATAACCTCTGGAGCTGAACTGGCATATTTATCTCACAACTGTAAACATCCACCATTTTCTTGAATTCAGATAATTTAGCGGTGAATAGGATTGCTGTCAGTCTCAAAATTAAAATGAAATATGCCTGTTTACATAAGTGAGTGAGCTAAGGCTTATCATTTATTTACATTCACCATTTAGAACCCCGAAAGGATTAGCGGTTTAATGAGTTTGGGCTTTCTTGATATTGCATTAGAAATGAAACTTATCATTTGCTGAAGACTTGATTGAGTTTATGCAATCGACTGCTTTTAAGTAAGCTGGTCATACAATGATACAATGTGCACGTACCACTACAACCCCCAGGAGGCCCGTCGCGCGGCAAGAATGCCGAGTCAGCGGACGAGTCGCGCGCGTATTAGGGAAATCGCGTCAAGTTGAAATAGAATGTCCCATTGCACGTCCTTCATCGCACATCACGCGCCGCGACTCGTCCGCCGACTCGGCCTTCTTGCCGCGCGATGGGCCTCCTGGGGGGTACCCGCACGTGCACCACTGCAAATAGAATTTGTAAGTAGCGGCGGTCTCCTAGTATCAGCGCAAGCTACGCAAGTTGCCGTTCTGACGCGCCTTATCAGCCTTTATCAGTTGTAACCACTTTCTATCACCAACCAACAATGTCCCCGTCCCATCCCACATAACGCTTGTAAGTATGAATGCACTGGTGTCAATGCGAGCTAAGTAACGGAATCGACGACTTTAACGTTCTGACGCGCCTTATCAGCCTTTATCAGTTGTAACCACTTCCAATCACCCAGCAACAATGTCTCCCGTCCCATCCCACATAACACTTGTAAGTATGGATGCTCTGGTACCAACGCGAGCTGGGTAACGAAATCGACGACTTTTGCGTTCTAACGCATCTTATCAGCCCTTATCAATTGCTATCGCTTTCATTCATGTACCCACCAATGTCCCGGGACCACCCCACACAACACTTGTAAGTATAGACGCTCTACCAATATGAACGACAAAACGAAATTGGCGATGCTCGCTTTCTAGCCCCTCTTATCAGCTATTATCAGTCGTTATCAGTTCCTATCACGTACCACTTGTGTCCCCATCCCACCCCCTATAACATATGTAAGAACCATGGCGCTATCATTGCTGTGACTCGAGCTACGAATTTCGTGACAAACAGACGCACACACACACATACTACTTAGCGAGATAGCGGGCGGAGCAAAACTGGTTTATATATAGTAGGATACTAGTTTAGCTGCGCGCGCACTCGCGTGCATCATACGGGCTGCTATCGGTATGAAACGGGCCATAGATATTTTTAGTTTGTTGAACAGGGCTTTCGGTGGTGGTGTCCGTTCCTCCAAGTGGTGCCACTGGGAACTGCCCACTTTGTGGCTGAGCTGACCACGGACATTCGAATGCAGGCGACAGGCCGTGCCTACGAACACCCACGTCACATCACAAATGTCAATGTCGCTTTATCGCTCGAGATAATGCTACGCGTCCGCGGGAGCCCGGCAAGTGTGAAAAGTATGCGAGGTCTCAGGTGCAAAAACGGCGTCGGGGTAACTAGGCCAGTCGATATTCTCAAAAGTCCCAAAAGTCCTGCAACGTATGGAAGATCCGCGTTGCAACATTTAGGCACATTGACAGGTCGCTCGTGCGAGTTGGTAGAAGCACTGGAGCGCCGAAGAATTGATTTCTGTGCCGTGCAGGAAACGAGGTGGTCCTGCTGCAAGTCGAGGGACATTGGCCGCGGCTTCAAAGTCGTTCTCTGTGGCAGTCCCAGGACAACCAGCGGCGTCGGTGTGGTTGTCTCTGAACGTTTCCGCGATTCTATTGCGAATGTCGAACGTTACGATGACCGCTTGATGAAGATCGTTGTTGCTATGGAGCAGCGTCAATACCACATCTTTTCTGCTTACGCTCCACAGACTGGCTGCTCCGAACGAGCCAAGGACGAGTTCTGGGCCCTGTTAGATGAGAAAACAGCTGAAGGTACCATCGGAGGACGCTATCATTGTCGCGGGTAACCTTAATTGACACGCGAAAGATGGGTCACCCAAGGAAACTATGAAGCCGAATTGCTCAGTGGTAGCGATTCGTGCTCTCAGATGGAAGCTTGCGGATTCCGTCCCATTGCGAGGTTCCGTTTTCTGCTTTTCGTCTGTGATATTTTCGGAACGGCTTGTAGTCACGCTAATTCATCAGTGCTTGCCTACGGGATGGCCGCAAATTACGCTAACAAGAGCGTATCGCATACAATTTCAAAAAATGGATGGAATTCTGAATGTAGCTTTTCAGCATTTGCTTCTATTAATACTATGTATGTTCATTCTTCAATTTCACCACTCAAAATTTATCCAGTCTGGATTTTTCAAGTTTTAGCTTTCCATGAAATTACAACTCGCTTGCATCATGAAGGTGACTAGTATTGCTACGCTGCAAAGCGAGTCAGGACCATCAGGAAAACTGCCACAACCAACATTGCAGAGAGTAATCAGCTGGGTGGTGGGAAAATTGGATCGGATGCAGAAGAGAAGCTTTTGTTGCAACCACGAACAATAGGTAGAAGGTGGGAAGCAGCGATAGAATAGCAAATTCAACAAGTCGTTTTCTCTCGCGTTAGCAATCAGGGTTCCTTTTCAACTGACCGTCTGACGACACCCTTGGCTAAGGCAGGTAAGCGTGAAAGGCTCACTTCTGCAATGGGCGAGTAAACTCAAAAGAAATGGAGCTGGATAGAGGCGTTGTCTCAATTCACTATTGCCAACCTTTTTGGCCCATAAGGAAGTACACGCACTCAAGTTAGCCTTGAGTAGAGAGAGCATGTCAGTATCGTTGTTATTTATCGGTATCGTACCAATGTATATTTCAAATAGGACAATATCTCAAGCATCATTAAGCCGGAAACAGTGAAGGATTTTGCGGTAATTAAACCGAGAATATTGTCACTTTTGGCTTCTTTTTTTACAAAACATAAAATAGATGAGAAATCTCGAAGTTTTCCCCACTCAACTAATTCCTGCGTCAAGGGAAGAAGTGATAACCTCATTGAACATTTCTGCAGAAGGAAACGGCTACTCGTAAGAAGCATGTATAGTAGTTTCCTCGTATATTGAACCTTCAGTGAACACGTTTTTGTTTTTCACTTGTCTCTTTCTAGTGGTACAGATTTTCCATGACAATTTCATCTTTTACCCGTCATTCCTAGCCACCTTGTACAGCTTGCAACACGAAGAGTTTTCGAGCAGCCGCAACAGCTTCAACCAACCTCTTCAAGCTCCAGTCCCTAAATGCGTCACACAACATGATCTTGTTCAGCAGCTTTGGTCATCACTGGGACGTGCTCAAAACGACTTTTTGATGCAACTCAATTGAAGCTTCAAAATGAAAAAAAACGACTTCAGAATTGAGGAAGGCCACTTAATTTAGGCGTTTGTGACAACGCGGTTTCCAAAAATAGAGTAGTATACAAAAACAGCACAAGAAGAAGAAATTGAAAAAAATCGAAGAAGCTCAGGGGAGCTGCGTCGCATTTCCCGTATTGTAGCAGCCCTAGAGTTAGGTTTATGCACGATAATCATAATCTAGGCCATATTCCGGCCGCACCAACTCCGTAACGGCTTGCGTTGGCAGAAGTCTACGATCTAGGCAAGCTCGAGCGAACTCATTTGAAAATGGGTTCAGCTTGAGATCCTGCCTCTTACCAAATATTTCAATTTTGCTGTTGATATCTTCTTAGAAGCTCTTTCATAAGGTCGAAAAATGACCCTTATAGAGCTAACGTTTTGGCGGGATCTCCGTCTTTAGAGCCTGCTTGGATCGGAACAGTTTATGGCTACAGAACAATCGTTCGAGCGCCCTACTTAGTTATCAAAAAGACATCCCCACCGCATTCCAATTGATAGATACGGAACCGTAACACCGGCCCCGTCAAGATAACCCGCACCAGCAGTAAGATATCGAACTGTTGTTGTTCCAAGGTCACTTGGAATGCCGAACGCATGTCATTAATCGACGACAACCAGAATTTCTTGGACCATATCTTAGGCGCATCCCTGAGCCATCCAGGGTTAGAGAAACACTTACTGTTAAGAAATGCAAATCAAAATAGTCATTAGATGACATTCAGCAGAGAAAAGTGGCAGAGATGGGCAATAAGGTGAATAATGCTCACTTGAAGTGAACAGAAATGGGCAGAATGGTATGAAACGCAACTCGAGAAGTCTTGGTTGAAAGAAGTCGTTTTAAACACATAGCTAGTAGAAACCATCAAGAGTTAGCACCCCATATCAAGACGAGGACGGCATTTCAGGGCCACTTTACGTTCATTGCTGTAGAAATCTTTTGAAATTGTTGAAACTCTTCATCCATTGTAGTAACACGCTCCTCTCATCAAGAAGCTCATTACCCACTTTGCTTGTCGCTTTCTTTGGCTAGGACTCCAACTTCATCAAAACCTTTTTCTAGGCCGCTTTCTTAAGGCCAACCGAATAGAATCTTCCATGAAGCAGACTAGATTGAAAATGGGATAAAAGATAGCTGAGGACAGGCTGACTACATTCGTGGTACACCTTCGCCTCACACTACTCGGATTTGCTTTTTTTATTTTAAAAATGATCCGCAATCTGACCAGTCCATAATCTCACCACCTCGTAATTGGGAATGTCGGAGCTCTATCCTAAGCCATTGGAAAGGAATTAATCTTTATCTGTCGGAGTGCTTCTGATGTGCCGACATGACACTACTGAATTTTCTTTTTTAGTAGTAAAGGTTTGAAAGCATAGAGATTGTATCTGACACCTCTGAGCAGAACCAGCTTCTGCATCCCCATGTTTCTGTTGCTTTTCATGGTTGTTTCAAGCAACTATTACCACTTTCACTGGTGATATGGAGTGGTTGCAGTGTTCTAACAAAAGCCTGAGTGGCCTAGCTTGAAGGCGCATTCCACGATAAAAAGGTGGGTCACTGGAAATAAGGTAGAGGTGGTCAGTGGAGCAGGGATGAAGAAGAAACCATTGAAACGGCCCGAAACCCGAGAAATGGGACCCCTTCTTTGCCCGTTGATTTCCGCATTGATGCGACTCTCATCGTTGTGCCCTCTTCAACACTACGCTCTTCTGCTATCTCCCTGTATAGGCCTGCGGCGAGTTATTATAGGTGTGCGTTGTGGGCTCAAGGAGAGGACATGCCCAGCAGGGTGAAGAATCGTGTCGAGTACGTGGTCGCAGAAGTACGACCCCCCCCCCCCTCCGAAATCGAGATCCTGGCACGACCCCCCAAAACAGAGCAAATTAATTCAATTAATTAATCAGAATAAAAGCAACACTCTTGGCAAAATAAATTCAAAAAAGTCCTGCAAAATAATGTTATGGGCGCCTCATCTTGTCATCTATGCACTGTCTTTCATCGCTGCATGCACACTTTTGTGTATTTACTGAAATATCGACTCGAGGAAAGAGGCATTAACTTTGTGTGACCTCAAAGTCAGGTTCGTTCAGAAATGCACAGAAATCCTGAAGACACGGGGTTGCGATTTAATCTTAATTCCTGCTTGAGTATATCGAAAACAGCCGAGTGTTCGTGGCGATATAATTTCAAGATGCAATCCAATCGGGCGATTCAAACGGCAGCGCAGATTGTCACTGGTCAGATTTAGCTGAAATCCCGAAAAAAAAAAAACCATCGAAATCTCTATCCACCCTGCGATGAAAAGAATGCAATTACCTCCCTATTCATAACGCTGGAGCAGACTGTGGAGGTTATATGTATTTAGACAGAGCTGGATTCGCCGTCTCCAATTTAGATGTATGAATTTGCTGTGTCAAGTCTTACTGCAGAAGAAAGGTCTCCTCAAATTTAGTTACGGTAGAGGACCGGTGTAGGACCGACGCTGAATTTTCACCGGGAGCGGTTTCTGAGCCACTTCAAGAGCTGATGAACACATATCTCTCTTCTCAAAATCAACGAGAATTCCTACCAAAGTTTTTAGAAGGCGGGTTTGCGCTTTCTGATAGTCTCTTCTTAGCTTTCTTCTACATTTCCTAGTTGAGAAGATATCTGCGTCGAGTATGTAACGAGGACGGATCCGGCACAACTGAAAATCCGCTCCCTTCTTCACCATTGCAAGTGTAATTGTTGGCAACGCTTGAAATGGGTCTAGAAAACATCCTCCCAACATAAGCAATAGGAAAAGGGGCAATCGTCATCATCGAATTTTGTCTGAGTATAGGCCATGCATCCGACCTCACTCGAAGTTGCAGAATCGATTCGAAGGTGTCATATGATCATGACCAGTTGACAGAAGCTGCATTGTAGTAAACGCATTTCGTAACTCCTACAACCTGAAGAACAACTTCATTTGCCCAGGGCTTTTCCTTCACGGTTGTCGTTTTTGCGACAGGGTCCCTAACAACAGTGTCATTCTCAGCGAGGTATTAAGGGAGAAGGAGCGAGCGATAGGCAGAGGAGGTGCCTTTGCAGCGCGTGCGCACATGTGGCAGTCTTCTTTGCGGGGATGCACACTTTCATTCTTTGTACTGCCTTCATGCAACGAAAAATTTAACACTCGTTTTTTTTTCAGGTATTCACATTTTCTGGGCCGCGCTATACCTCTACCTTACCTCTCACTGCTCAGCACACCGTTGCCCCACATACGACTGACTGTTGGACCCTCTAAGAGTACGCCCCCCATTGACCCAGCCGCCAGGTAGACCCCGCCGTCGAGACTTTCCTCGCCGAATCTTCACCCTCGCATGCCGATCACCGTGTTAATTCTTCATGCAGAGGATTGTGTTGTTTGGTCCCGCAATCTTGAATGGTGTCACCTTACATTCGACCTAGTGTGCGTTTCCCTTTCTTCGACCTTCGTTCTATCGTGGAATCCTCTTCCCAAGCGATTCTCTGGTTTTTGAAAACAAACGTTAAACCTCCTTCTGAATTCGGCCTTTAGGGGTTAGCAAAATACGGAAGACTATTGATGGAGAGCAATCTCAGTAATGCATGAGTAATCATGGTCTCAAGGTCGAATGAGTAAGTATGAAGGGCTCGAAATCAGAGCAAAACAAAACCTGCTCTTTTGAGGTCGTTCGATCCTACATCGCGGAGGAAACTCATGAAAAATAGGTGACTCTTGAGCTGGCTGTGTGAGCCCTAATCTTCCGCCAACAAATGATCACCTGCTCCCCTCTCGTCCACCTTTTCGGAGGAAGGAAGCAATGGACTTCGTAGCGCAAGGGCAAGCGACCGCGAGGAGCCCCAAAGAAGAGGTGGAAGGACGTAATCAAGAAGGACCTAAGTGAAATCACGGCCACAGCAGAAGATGCCCTAGACAGAGCGAAGTGGCGACGACTGATAAAGACAGCGGACCCTGCGACTGCGCGGGACTAACGCTAGGGAGAAGAAGAAGTCCATGTCTGCAAAATGAGAAATGCGCTTTTTGTTCAAAGAACGCACCACACGAAAAAAAAACGAGCCATCCTCTTCACAGACTTCGCAAAGTCGAATGACGTGGTGACACTCCTTCATTGGTCATTTTTGATTTGTGTCATTCTTTCTCTTTACATTTTCTTTCTCAGATCGGTTTTTTACTTCGTAGCACACATGTATGGAGAAGAAAATGATCAGGAGGATGGTCAGAGGTTCCAAAATATCACAGATAAAAAAGTGTCCTCACTTCGCTCTACTTAGCAAAACTTTTTGAGAAAAATGGCTCGTTTTCTCCACGAATTTCTTTTCAAGAAAAAGTATTTCTTGTTTTCCAGACATGGACTGTCACGAGCGTGTTGGAAAACACGTTAAACTGCGTCCATTGAGACACTAACTTTTGAAGAAGTTTTGATTTCCGTACCCGGCTGGATAAAGTTGTATTATTTTCTCACGATACGGCGCTTATCTCGGTCGGATAGTAATCAGGGTTCCTCCCAGATCATATCCTGTAGCATCCTTGAGAAACTTGTTCGTTATGAAGTCACCCCGACAAATTCTAGCGTGAGCTGACACTTCGACAACTTCCTGCGCCTCTTTTGCTAGAATTTTCCCTTTACGGATTCTCGTAGCAGTTTCGCTTTTGCAATAACTCGAGCAACCTAAAGGAATAATATTTTCGAAATTTGATCGGGTAAAAGAAAATGCAGCTGATGCAGTAGTATGGTTGCGCTACAGGCGGAGCGAGTATTTTCGAAAAATTGAACACAAAAATTGTTGCTTCCTTGAACTGGATATCCAGAATGCGTTTATATGTATCACAATTCCTCCCTCGAGCATTTTCCTAAAACACTTCAGATGCAAGCTCTTGAGAAATTTGTAGATGGAAGTATGGTCATGCGGCGCAGTGTAGTTAAAGCAACAGTTCAGGAACGGTTTCGCGGGAAAAAACCACCAATAATGAAGTTGTAGATGAAAACCAGACGATTAATGTATGAAAAACTGG
>MU893790.1:0-13184 GCA_036418205.1 Ostertagia ostertagi
CCAGCAACAACTAATCATCTGTAGAAATTTGGCTGACGCGCGCTGGGTTTGAGCTGGGATTCGATCCAGAGACCATATGCGCGGCAGTGGCCCCTCCTGTCACCACACCATCTCCGCTCGAATGAGCATTTTTGAACAGTTCAAATACCATTCAACAAATACACATTTATCACATCTCATTCGTGGAACAAGGCAATGTCCGGTTGGGAACGCACTTGAAAAGAATTGCAAGCCGCACTTTGTAGAAGTGCTGCTCCCCTGCCTACAGGCTGCGCCCACCGGCTGCTTCTCCTCTAACGAATTTTCGCTGGTTTTTATGCTCGAAAGCTGCGTCATCATAGGAGTGTTCTACTACCACTTCCGCATCAAACGAACTGACAAAACTCCGGAGGTTGGAATTTCCAACGCAGTCGTAAAACGCTGTCGTCCTCTAGCTGGCTTGCGGCCGATAAAAACCTCCATCCGTCATCGGTTTGCTTATGTTTCACCTGTTTCACAATAATTGAGGGAAATATTAGAACCATTAACACAATACAAAGAGTGTGAGACTCGAAAACTACCTTTTCGGGAGCTGTGCACACTGCCCAGTGACCTGTGGAACGACTTGCTTATCAACTTATCCAGCGTAACTCGCTTAGACTTCTGATACTTCGCTGACAGAGTAAGAATTACCAAGTTTCTAGTTGTGCACAATTCCGCCATAAAGCGGACCCTAACTGCGCTTGTGATACATCGTTTGAAATTATAACTATTGGAAAAAAAACTTTTAGACCTTTATTTCGTCCTCGAATTTCTATGCTGTGCTTGTCGTGGGTGTAGGTGATCATGACGGTAATGGCATTTAATATCAGAATTCCAACCATATACACCCGGGTGGCTGAGGGAGGATGAAATGGTGCCCCGGTAGCGTAACTGGTAGCGCACTTGCCCGGAAAGCGAGAGGTGCGGGTTCTAGTCCCGCCTGGGGCGAAAGTTTTGTTCACAACCCAGCATTCTTGTGAAGCGAACTGCGGCCAAAAACAGCAGTTAACAAACAAAAACAATAAAGGTTGACGTTTGACGCATAATTGCCCCTGTTTGCTGTACCAGCTGCTCCTGACGCATTCAGAGAGCAAGCTTCAATTAGCGCAACAACATCGGTAGTGGGGTCATTGGACACTCTGTATAACCAAATAAGGTGGGGGTTATCGCATTTCGGCAGCTGGAGGTGGCATAGAAACGCGGCTTCAATCAAAACAGGACTTTCTGGTATACCATATCATAGCAAGAGTTTGAGCGATAATCCGACGCTGGCGAGCACATCTACTGCTATCACCCTGGCACAGCACTTTGCAGAATTTAATGGATTAAGCTTCTGTGCTACTCGATGTCGCGGGGTTACTTTTGGTGAAGAGAAACTAGTAGAACCGGTGAAACTGGAAACGGGGGGGGGGTTGGGTGTACCCTTTTGTACTCACCAATGCTGAAGGTAAGAGTAAGAGCGCTCAACACATGGAAAACTCATTTTTAAAGCTTCTGATACTACTAATATACTGTGTAATGTGGAAGCAGGGTCAACCCTACGTTGTTACGAGTAACAACGGGGGTCGTACTCAGTTGAGCTTGGAGGGAGGGGTCGTACCAGGGTCAACCGTCCGTTCGAACAGTTCGAACGGGGGGGGGTCGCATTTGGGTTCTGGAGGGAAAAGGGGGTCGCATTGCGCGTTTCATAGGTAGGAGTGTGTGTGAAAAAAGTTGCCGTTTCAGTGGTTGTATATACCCCCCCGCTCGACGGCTATTTTTGGGGAAAAAGTAGGCGGAGTTTCGGAGTTTTAGGTAGGTTTTGGGCTGTGTCAACTGGTCTCAGAATCAAATACTATAGAAGAGGGAGAGGTCGCGGTGGGGGGATGGCTGGTTGTATTGGGGGGTCGCAACTGTGTATTGGTGGGGGTCGCAACTGGACCCCCTCCAGAGGGGGGGGTCGCAAAAATCCTGAAAATGTTCGAACGTGACGGTTGACCCTGGGTCGTACCCTCTCGGTGGCCGACAGTGGGATTCTTGGTAATATCGGATAATAGCCAGCACGTTACGTTTTCGTAAGATGACTGGTACTAGAGCATCTATAAACAACGCTTCCCTCTAAATGAGCTTTCGAATGAATCAGCGAATTAGAAGGGCGCCCGAGGCGTGGCGCGCACCAAGGCAAGGGATGTAGTGCAAGCGCATGCTCGGAGCTTTTCTAGCACATCCTAAATTAAACATAAAATTGGTCTTCCAAGAAGTTACGGGCAGTGAAACCTAAGAAAACTCGCGTTTTCGAGAAAATGGCTTGAAGAATACCCCTCAAAAAAAAGTAACAACGGGACTAATTTTTGAACTGCTGATCTTTCAGGAACGCTTGGGTGCTCGTTAGAAAGCTTGAAACCTGTAGTTTATTATACCGTGTTCAGCTTCCCAAATGAATGACTTTGAAGGAAGTTATGATCGTTTGAAGGTAAAAAAGTCGCGGTTCCAAAAAAATAGTAACGCAAACCCCCAAAAAAGTAACAACGGGACTAATTTTTGAACTACTGATCTTTCAGGAACGCTTGGGTGCTCGTTAGAAAGCTTGAATCCTGTAGTTTATTATACGTGTTCAGCTTCCCAAATGAATGACTTTGAAGGAAGTTATGATCGTTTGAAGGTCAAAAAGTCGCTTTGCACAGAAAAAAGTAACAACGTACTAAATTTTTATTAAATTAACTTTCGAAGAATTTTTACCCATGGTTGGAGAGAGAATAATTTGAATTTTCCAAATCAAATCACTTCGGCGCAGAAGCTCGAATATGAAGGAAGTTATAGCCTTAGAAAGAGGGGTGTAAAAATTGTGTTGCAATTGAAGAACGTGAAGGACTAGAGGGAAGGATACCAAGTCGAAGTGGCCGTTTGTAACGAGACTACACCATTAGATGTGTTTTTGGACGCTGATATCACGTAACCGCGCATGCAGAAGGAAAAATTGCCGAAGGACTATTTCTAGCAGCTCGCACATATCTGAACTTCTGCACAGGGCAGTTTTTCAGAAATGCTGGTTCGATTGGTGTTTTCGCTCCATCGTGATAGGAGTGTAATTACGTTTGTGCTCATCATAACTGGGTGGATGGAAGCTTTGTTTACTCTGTCTTTTACTATTCCTATTTATCTTCCTTTGTTCCCATCGCATCAATTTTTATTACTCGCACTCTCATTTCCTGTCCTTATCGCAGCGACTCGTGAGCAATTCTGAAGCTCCTTTTGAGCGTGCTGTATTTCAAGCACATGCACTATGTAATAAACAGGATCTGCATCAACAACTATCAGTGACTTGTCGCCAATGATCAGCCAAAGAGTGGCCGCTTAAATTCCAGAAGGCTGGCCTAGAAGCTGAAAAGGCAGTGAGGTGGATTTCTAGGTGCCTGTGAGAATCGTATTTCTTGTCAGCAAGATGAATGCTGAAGAAGAAGCGCAGATGTCCCTGAAGCACCGCTGCACGTAGGATACGGTAGGACCCAACTAAGCTGCAATATCTGGAGTCGCACGTCTTTTTCGAAACACGTGTTCTCGGTTGTCGTGGAAAAGAAATACTTTTTTTTCGAATTTAAGGACAGTTACAGGGATTTTCTGGAGCCTGTGCCGTTGATCGCCCCAGAACTGGGACTGCATTAGCTCTAATGAGGGAATGTTTCTAGTGAATTCGAGAATGCTCAAAAACAGACAGAGCATTATAGCCTTGTAGTGAATTTGTCCACTTTTCATCCCTTTCATCCCCTTTTGATCGTTCTAACCACTGGAGCTCCAGGGTGTAGCTGTCGAGGAACCTGTACTTAATTGCAGCTGCGCTTGCTCAAACCCAGAACATACGGGTGGAGTAGGAAACAAATTATAGACGGGTCTCGTGTCGCACCCAAGTGTCATCAGTGGTCATGAACAAGTCTTCGGCAAGGCTTCACCTCTTTTTTGAACGAGTATAGTAATGAACTGTGCATTTGAAACATCGGGATGTCACATAGCAGGGTAGTGGGTCCCCTGCGGACTGACTTCAACGAGAGGGCGCAGCCTCTCCGAATCCGACGCTGATTTCCTCTCTGAGCGAGGGTTTCTCTCCCATTCTGTATCTCCTGAAGTTATCCATTCATTCTGATACATCATGGCTGGCAATGGCAAGGAGATCTATCGCAAAGAAGACGTTACTTCCAGCCTCGATCGGTTTGGGGCCTGATAGAAGTTCTTGAGTCGAGCATGGAAAATCGTTAGGTTTTATTTTCTCCTTCGAACTCTTAGAAGGCGACAAAGGTGTGCATGATTCAGTCATGAGTCACTATACGTTTTGCCCTCTCCACGGACTACGTAAACATACGTAAAATTCGATGCAGGAGTTTGTGTCATGAGATCCAAAAATAAGCACGAACTTTTGAGACAACTTAATATTAGGTTGGTCCATAAGTCTTGCAACAAATTACATTTGATGCTAGAAAATTTTTGTGAGAACTCCGAAAATCCGCAACATGTTTGCTTACGTAGCATCCACCTTTGCAATTTCAGCCAACCATCCAGCTCATTGTCTCGCTACTTGTTGTGGATATTACATCGATTTCGCGAAAAGGTCTTCGTGCCCATAATTTTTACGAGTACTGCTTGGAATGTTCCGCAAGTCAGGCTACACCAAGGATTAGATGGGCGAGAACACGCTCTCTCAATTCTTGGTGCACAGGCGTCCATCACTCTGCTCACTGTTGAATTTTTTTATTTGAATATGATCCACACTCCAACCAACCCGTGACTGACAATCACAATGGTCTATCTGGCGCTGCTGAAAAGGGATCTGGATGGACTATCGATCATATAACTTCGTATAATGTATGCTATACGAAGTTATTAGCGATTTCGATGCAACAAGGACATAGTCTGTCATAGTACAACTCTCTCTAAAGATTTGTAAGGTCCGAAAATTCAGAGTTTCGGAACCACATGTCCTTCGGCCTGAAATCAGTCCCAAACACGATATGGCATCATCATATTCAAGTCGGGTTACTATGGACTCTTCGATAGCTCATCCACCACATTTGTCGACGATGTGGAGGGAGTACAGTGTGCTAACTAATAACAGACGGCGACAGTCTAGCTCAAACGCTTCGGGAGTTCTTACTGCTCAACTTCAACCTCGTCCAAGTAGGGCCTTCTTGGATTTTTGGTGGAGATACGAAAGGAGTTGAGCTTCTGATAACCCTTAAAAAGTAGTTTGTCGCAGTCAACGCGGAAGACAGCCGTCCACAACTCGAATGCAAAGCTTTCACTACTAAAGAAAAGCAATGCAAAATTTGCTTTTTGATGACACCCTTGAACCACCTCTTGCTAAGAAAATCCAGAAGAATTTTAGGACTCTCGGACAGAGAGTTCTCACTTGCATCCACCTTATAGCTCCGACCTCGAGTCAAAGGATTCCATCTACTCCTCCTCCAGACCTCGTTCTAGCGAAGAAATCGCATCCTAACCATCGTGATGTCAAAATCGACACCTGATCTTTCTTCGATTAGCATTCAGCGAAATTCTACAAGAGAGGCATCGAACAGCTTCTAGTGCGTTGGCAATGGTTTGTAGGTATTGATGGTGTGTATCATGCTGGATGAGTGGAACAAAAAGATAACAAAAATGTTAAAGTCAAAATTCAGCCAGTTTGTTGCAAGACTTATGGACCGACCTAATATATGCCCTTACACTTTCCTTTGTTATTCTGGAATGTGAGCTAGTTTGCGTCCAACCTGTTTCATCGTACCAATGAAAGACCAAATTCTTCAATTCTGTCTGTCAGCGAGCTCAGTGGACGTTCTACGTGTCATTTCGTTGGGAATTGCAGAGCAATCAGGGAAATGTCTACCGGCTGTAATGGAAGAGGCGAATTTCAAATAAACAGAAGAAAAACGGCAATTCGTCCTAAACCTCTGTCATTGCGGATGCGATTGAATACAGAAAAAGAACCAGAGAAACACAATGGACAACCACGTCATTGGCTTTTTGTGAACGATCCTTGTTGTTCGGGCAGTTCTATTCAGACGGTTCAGGAATGCATGGGGATTCTGATGGTTGCTGAATAGAGTGATAACACAGCCATGCCTTCGCCATGAAAACATGGCATAGGAAATGGTATAAATGTTTTTTTTCTAGAGATTAAGGATTGTAGGATTCACAATGTATTGCTCATGACGTTAGCTTACTTCCTTTGGTATCCTTCATGCTGACTAGGCTGTTCAAAATCAGCCCGCAAACGCATCGCATATCATTGGCATTCGTTCACTCATGTTTACTACATGCAATACGCATGCACAAAAGAGAGAAATTAAAACGCAGCAAACTTCAAGCGAAACAAGGCAAAGCAAAACAAAACATTGTAAAATGATACATAACGAACTGTCGGAACAAAACAATGCCTCATTTATTAGGACGGTGGGGATAATGAAAAACCGCCTCTTTGAAACTGAGAAAATACGGTCGCAATTTGCACAGCCTTGCTCATTTTTAAATTACGTTGACGACAACGCGTGTTTTGGGCTTTTGCACCGCGTGGGACCAGAGCGATTTTGCAGGCGCCGCCGCTTCACATAAAATCCGTGAATTCTGAGCTTTAACTATGCAAAACCCGGATGCAACAAAATGTTTCGAATGATATTTGATGTATCAAACTTCTCAGAAGGAACAACTGTAAAAGTTCAATCGAATGGACGTTTTCTGGCAATGAAAAGGCAATTTTCAGGTAGCTCTTGCTGTAGTGGACCTCAAAATTATTTTTGACTCGGTTGCTTCACTAAAAACTTGTATCTTGCTATATGTGTAGGTCTATACTTGCTTTTACTACTCTTTTTTATGACCGAGGTTGTCAGAATTAAAGAAAACTAGGAATGAACACAATTGGGAAATTCTTGGAAAACCTTTGCTAAAAAGGAGCATATTCAACCATTCGATGAACCTTGCCGTGTCTAGTCATATTATGGTGTGGTCTATAGAATAGATGCAAAAAATTAGAAAAGAAGTAGCGCATGCGCGAAAAAAATAATAATTTGTGTGTGCAGCGCATGCGCTGCACACGGTCCCACACGGTGCTCAAGCTGTGATGCGCATGCGCTGCACAATGTCGTCAACGTGTTAAAGGTACTCATGCCCTGTCAAAACTGTGAAAGAACCTGACCCCCGCTGCCGCTGTTGAACGTGGCTGACGGGAGAAAGCTTTAATTTCTTCCCAGCATCGTATAGTATTGGCCGTTTTTGCTTCGCCCGCTATCGCGCGCATCACACGGCAGGCTTTAGCGGAAATTGGAGGACCCATGGAATATCAGCATGAGATACTCCATTAACCATCCCGCTATGGACTGTGTTAGACCCTCCACAGTTTCACTGAAGCTCATCGAGAATAACGTCTGGAGCTGAACTGGTATATTGATCACAAACTGTAAACATCCAGCATTTTTCTTGAATTAAGATAATTTAGCGGTGAATAGGATTGCTGTCAGTCTCAAAATCAAAACGAAATATGCCTATTTACATAAGTGAGGAGCTAATGCTTATCATTCATTTACATTCATCATTATTTAGAACCACGAAAGGATTAGCGGTTTAATGAGTTTGGGTTTTCTTAATAGTCAGAAATGAAACTTATCATTCGCTGAAGACTTGTTTTTTAAAATTTATGCAGTCGAATTCTATTAAGTAAGCTGGACATATATCGAAATATAATGTGCACGTACTTTTTGTTTGTACTACTACGACTTACTACAATTTGTAAGTAGGAACGCTCTAGTGTCAACGCTGCGTAACGGAATTGACGACTTTTGCTTTCTGACGCGCCTTATCAGCACTTATCAATTGTTATCAGTTTCTGGCACCCACCAACAATGTCCCCGTCCCACCCCACATAACACTTGTAAGTATGGTTGCTCTGGTGTCAACGCGAGCCAGGCAACGGAATTGACGACTTTTGTTCGAACGAGTAAGCGCCTTATCAGGGCACCCCCCCTTATCAATCGATATCAGTTTCTGGCACCCACCAACAATGTCCCCGTCCCACCCCACATAACACTTGTAAGTATGGTTGCTCTGGTGTCAACGCGAGCCAGGCAACGGAACCGACGACTTTTACGTTCTGACGCGCCTTATCGGCCCTTATCAATCGTTATCAGTTTCTGGCACCCACCAACAATGTCCCCGTCCCACCCCACATAACACTTGTAAGTATGGTTGCTCTGGTGTCAACGCGAGCCAGGCAACGGAATCGACGACTTTTGCGTTCTAGCGCATCTTATCAGCCATTATCAGTTGCTATCGCTTCCAATCATGTACCACCAATGTCCCGGGACCGCCCCACATAAGACTTGTAAGTATAGACGCTCTTTTACCAATATGAACGGCAAAACGAAATTGGCGATGCTCGCTTTCTAGCCCCTCTTATCAGCTATTATCAGTCGTTATCAGTTCCTATCACGTACCACTTGTGTCCCCATCCCACCCCCTATAACATATGTAAGAACCACTGCGCTATCGTTACTGTGACTCGAGCTATGAATTTCCGGTCAAACACACACACACACACACACACACACAACAGACACACGCTAGCCGCTTATATATAGTAGGATGATAGGGGGGGGGTGATCTATGGTCTATTCAACCAACATTTCCTGGTTTTTTGGATGTTTTTGGACGAAAAACGGCTATTTTTTCACGAAAATTTTTACTTCAAGCGCACGCCCCGCCCACAGGAGGCGGAGTTTCTTATGGCCAATACATTCATTTAATAGAGCGGTGTGTGCCTTATTTAGGCCTTATTTTTCATGACCTTTGGGATGTCCAGAGAGCAAAAATTTCAATTTTTTCAACGAAATTTCGATTTTTGACGCACGCCCCGCCCACTGGGGGTGGAGTTTAGCATGGCCAATATGTTCCCCTTATAGAGCGGTAAGTGCCCTATTAAGGCCTTATTTTTCCCTGTCTTTAGACTGTTCTGAAGCCAAAAACTGCAATTTTTTCACCAAATTTTTTCATTTCGACGCACGCCCCGCCCACTGGAGGCGGAGTTTAGCATGGCCAATATATTCCCCTTAGAGAGCGACTCATACTCTACCCATTCCAAACTTGACCCGCCCTCCCTAGGTGATTTTTGAAGGAAGAATTATAAACATGTGGGGGACACTTGCGAATTTTTGGGGAGCGGTCAGACAAACAAACTCTGGTTTATATAATAGTATGATAGATGCCGAACTAGCATACATTATACGAAGTTATACGATGAAATCAATGGGCTTATGAAGCAATCCTATCCTACTATATATAATTCGCTAAGTATGTCTGTGTGTGTGTGTGTAGGTCTGTGTGTGTGTGTGTGTGTGTGTGTGTGTTTGTCACGAAATTCATAGCTCGGGTCACAGCAATGATAGCGTCCATGGTTCTTACATATATTATAGGGGGTTATAGGGGTGGGATGGGGACTCAAGTGGTACGTGATAGGAACTGATAACGACTGATAATAGCTGATAAGAGGGGCTAGAAAGCGAGCATCGCCAATTTCGTTTTGTCGTTCATATTAGTACTAGAGCGTCTATACTTACAAGTGTTGTGTAGGGTGGTCCCGGGACAATGGTGGTACATGAATGGAAGCGATAGCAACTGATAAGGGCTGATAAGGGGCGTCAGAACGCAAAAGTCGTCGATTCCATTACGCAGCTTGCGTTGACACCAGAGCGTACCATACTCGCAGGTGTCATGTGGGGTGGGACGGGGACATTGTTGGTAGGTGATGGAAAGTGGTTACAACTGATAAAGGGCTGATAAGGGGCGTCAGAATGCAAAAGTCGTCGATTCCATTACGTGGCTTGCATTGACACCAGAGCGTACATACTCGCAGGTGTCATGTGGGGTGGGACGGGGGCATTGTTGGTAGGTGATGGAAAGTGGTTACAACTGATAAAGGCTGATAAGGGGCGTCAGAATGCAAAAGTCGTCGCGATGAATGCTATGCGAGCATTACGTGGCTTGAGGTATGAGACCCCGGTAGAGAGCCGTTCTCACCAAGCAGGGTGTCATGGTTGGGGATAAGACGTATGGACAATATGGTGTGGAAGGCTAGAAAGTGGTTAGAAGCTATAAGGCTGATGAAGTGGCGTAAGTCAGTAAAGTGCAAAGAGGGTCGTCGGATTCACACTTACAGGGCGTGAGCGATTCATGCCTTGAAGTTGGACACCGAGAAGAGCCGAGTTAGGAACATACCGAGGCAGTAGAGAGTAGTTAGGATACGAGCAAGAGAGGGAACGATTACTGTTTGGTGGGAGGTGATGGACAAGTGGTTAGAACTGTAAGCGCTAGAGATAAGGGGAGCAGTGCAGAATGCAGAACGGTCCGTCGCCTTCCATTACGTGAGCTTGAGTTGACACTATGTAGAGGGGCGGTCCAAGCCTCACAAAGGCTTTAAAAAAGCTCGTAATAACTTCGTATAGCCCCTACTTTTTATTTATACATATTTGTAGTGGTACGTGCACACTGTATCATTGTATGACCAGCCTACTTAATAGCAGTCTATTGCATGAATTCAATCAAGTCTTCAGCAAATGATAACTTTCATTCCTATCAAGAAAGCCCAAACTCATTGAAACCGCTAATCCTTTCGTATAACTTGTCGGGGGATGGATGTCGGAAAGGAAAGTGTGGTAATGGTGGACTGTAAATAAAGATAAAAGCTTTATAAGCGTCCTCAGCGCTTATAATGATGAAGAAGCAGAGGACATTTTTTATTTTTCTGCTCAGGGAAAAAGGACTGACAGCAAATGCCTGATTCAGACCGCTAGCGAATGATCCGATGAGTGTAGCACGCGAGGAAGGAAATGCTGTGATGCGTGTTTAGATGTTGCGGTACAGAAGAGATCATAAGATCCAGTATCATCTCAGCAAAGACGCTATTCGATAAGGACTGAATGACCGTATGTCTGACGGAGTAAGCAAGGGACTTGCACAGCGAACAATGAGAAAAATACTACCATAGAATCGCGATAAGTTGAGCGTAGGGTTAATCAGAAGAAGGGAAGGTGGCTGACTGTCACGTGATTGCGTATGTCTGATCATGCGGAAACGTGAGAGAGTTGGATGGGGAGCGGCTGTATGGATAAGACGCATATGGTATGTCAGTTCAACACTAAAAAGGAATATGTCGTCGCTGGGCGTGGTTGATGCGCGCGAAAGCGGCGCGGAGCAAAACTGGTATTATATAGCATGGAGAATGTCGTTCCTCCTCAACCTAAAATATAACCAATACAAAATTGAGCAATTTATTTCTATTAGTCTACGTGGTATGCTGGTATGATTAAAACCTAATGTTTTAACGAATAATTTTCTAGAGAAGCGTTCTGTACCTTTTCTAGCATGTCCAAGAAAGTCTCAGAATGTGGGAAATTAGTACAGGTGCCGTATTCAAGTATAGAGCAGCACATATTTTATAAGTTTGTGTTGGATTTCTAGATTTAAACATCTCAAACAAACCAGAATGCTCTATAAAGGCTTTGGCTTAGCAATCACGTCTTTCAAGCGAGTCTGAAAGGCAACTTGAAATCGATAAGAAAGCTCAAATCTTTGACCGTATCAGTTGCGCCCAAAACGGAGCCGTTGATATAGTACTGCTTTGGGATTGTTTTGACCGAGATGGAGAACTCTGGTTTTATGTGCAGATAACTCGAGAAGATTGGCTCTGGACCATCGCGAGATAGCATCAGTCGCTTGATGAAGGTGATTAGAGCAATTGCCAAATCCTCCATAAATCTTCAGGTCGTCTGCAAGCATCTTCACTTTAACGTGGAAACCTTCGATCAAGAATGGAAAATCGAACGTGAAAATATTAAACAAAATGGAAGAGAAGGCACTCCCTTGCGTTACACCGCTGGGGGCACTTTTGATTTGAGGAAGTGTTCCATTAACCAGTACTCGAAAAGCACGCTGTCTGAAGGAAGCCTCGATCCATTTAATTATTCTGTTATGAATTTCCACTTGAGCAAGTTTGTGTAATAGCACTGGTATGAATTACCCTGTCAAAAGCCCTTTGAAAATCAAAATATATGACATCCAAACTCTACTTGATGTCCAATTCTGAGGACCAGTCAT
The DNA here is from genome assembly GCA_036418205.1 of Ostertagia ostertagi. Lineage (NCBI taxonomy): Eukaryota > Metazoa > Nematoda > Chromadorea > Rhabditida > Trichostrongylidae > Ostertagia > Ostertagia ostertagi. The sequence goes on from MU893790.1 coordinate 12,127, forward strand.
TGAGGGACTCCAACATAGCTGTGACAGTAGACCTTCTCTCTCTGAATCCATGCTGATGAGTCGAAAGGGTTAACTGTAGTTAACTTCTATGTGATTCACCAATGTTTTTTCAGAAGTTTCTCAAAGAGCGTACAAAATACTGAAGTTATAAAGATAGGCCTATAATTGGGATCGGAATAGGAAGCCTTTTACCAAGTTGGGGTAACATTAGGCATGACGCCAGGTATGTGGGACATTCGAAGTTGCCATTTGTCTATGCATTCAATGGCCAGCGTACAGTAACCTACGTGTATGTGAACTAGTTAGCAGCACATTCCACGTTTAATCACTTATGATCATCTCTTCCATGAGTAGGATAAAGCTGTCCACAAAGATCGTTACCAATGTCTGACTATAAACCATTTCGGCCCTGATGGTAACAATGGCCACCATCAAATTCAATGGTCTGCATTCAGTACTACCCATTGCTAGGTGTTGCTTCAGACGACCTTCCTAATTATGTTTCAAACGAGCCATTTTATTGTGTGTTGCTGTTAGCATTACAAGTATTTGTGTACAAGTGCAACAATGAATCGGCGCTGGTCTCAGCAAGCTGCTAGGTAAGTGTCAATCATTTCTGAAAATACTTGACATATATTCATCTTGTTATCAAAAACGCTAGATATAATGTTTCGCGCATAAGCTTCGCAGGCATGACTAAGAAGTCCGGAAAATTTTCAACCTAGGCTAGAAACGAAGAAGCTGTGCCAATTTTCAAAGCTTCCTATGGTCGGAAAGCTTCCAAATTTCGTCATAGTGTTAGTTAGGCGCTCAGAAATAATAAACAATAGTACGAAAAGCTTTTTTCCACCGAGGAAAATCCAGGGCTGAAAGGTTAAATATGGTTGGTCCATAAGTCTTGCAACAAATTACATTTGATGCTAGAGAATTTTTGTGAGAACTCCGAAAATTCCGCAACATGTTTGCTGACGTAGCATCCACCTTTGCAATTTCAGCCAACGGTCCAGCTCGTTGTCTCGCTACTTGTTATGGATATTACACCGATTTCGCGAAAAGCT
>MU893792.1:0-12434 GCA_036418205.1 Ostertagia ostertagi
GGTAATAGTGTCGAGAAGTTGAATGTTACTGTCACGTACAACAGGTCACAAGGATTTCTTAATGATGGAATTCTAAGAATCAAGAGGAACTGTTTTCGCGGCTACTATTTGTGGTAGATGTACCGTCAATTCAAGCACTTAGAAGTCGAAATGTACGGCTTTGCAAGAACCTCGGCATGGTATATTGATGGCTGATATCTTCTGTAAGCTCTCCACGAGGTTGTTAAGCAGACTTTATTGGCTTACGTTTCGGCGGGATCGCCTTCTTCAGGCTCTTTAAAGGCGTAAGCCGCCGAAACGTAAGCCAATAAAGTCTGCTTAACAACCTCGTGGAGAGCTTACAGAAGATATCAGCCACTTAGAAGTCCTCCTAGTTTTCCTAATTGTTTACCGGAGCTAACGCAATTTTTTCGTAATTATCTTCTTTTCTAAGATTTCTCTGGAGCTACCGATTTACGGTGATATAGAACTATTCTGCTTTCATGGATCACTCCCCTGACGGAGGATGTCACGATAAATTGGATGTGGAGGCGGGGTAGGTATGTGTACTTGCTACAAAAGGACAGCGGACTTTGAAGGAAGAGAGTAGAGACATTTATCGTGGCAGAGGGCACGTCCATCGCCACGTACGTAGCCAACCCCAACCCTGGCGAGCTCCAGCTGCCGTGGAGTGGCCCGCCTCCGAGAGGATGACTCGAGCTATGATTGGTTACATGCTGACGGTGTTATCGCCGCACCTTTGCTCTTCATCTCCAAGATATCTCATGTCAGGCGGCCGTATCTTCAACTTTTTGAAGGTAAACGGTTATTATGGAAGGATTTTGTTTGTTGGCATGATAGTGGTTCTCGGTTCTCGCATGTCGCATCGCTGATAAGATGCGCGAAGCTCGCCTGAGTGGTACGGTCACGTCCTTCGCGCAATGATGAGAGTGTCCGTAAGATCGGTCTAGACTTTAACGTGCCAGGAAAGCGGCCAAGAGGACGCCCGAAGCAACGATGGCTTGATACGTTGCATGAGGACTTGAAATTAGTTGGCCTTCACCCCGATCAGGCACATAATCGGGAAAAGTGGCGTCGTAATACCAGAAAAGCGGACCCCGCCACAGGGTGGGACAAACGCTAAATAAGAAGAAGAAAGGTATGGTTAACGTGTGCACACGGGAGCTCGGCTTGGTTTCTGGCTCCTCCTAACCGGTAAGTGAAAGGTGCTAGAAGGATATCATTCTTCGCGTTCTGAGCCATTTTCTTTCGGATTTCCCTTGACCAGTGCACACTCACCACGTCTACTTTCAGCTCCAATGGACATCGACTTTTTCGTAACATCAGCCTTCAAAGACTTATATCGCGATATGAAGTGTGAAATGAAGCACTAAGTGCTACTGGTGAACAAAAAAGGAGAAAACCCAGAAAGCGAACTCAACGAGACCTTTCTTCCATTAGACGATAACAGAGTCTGAAAAGTAAGCACGCGACATATGGGTTTCTAATAGGAGAGCACGACAACGGATGGAAGAGAGGACAGTGTCAGTGAAATGGTACTAGATACAACAACGGTAGGCATGCGTACTCGCTAGAGGTGTCCATGATCACAGGTTTTAAGCCTCAAATGTTCTCTCCAGCGTTCAAGGGAGTAAAAATTTATCTATCTCTACGAAAAACCAGACAAAAACCCGGCAGCATTCTTCGAGGGAGCCATTGGTATAGTGATGTAATCGCGAAATCAGCTTTTGAGGCTAAGGATCAGGATAAATCTGCTCTGGTAATCCCATGCTGATATTTAAGTAGGGATTGAGGTTGACTGCAAACGGTGAAGAAAGGAACGGAGTCCACCAAAAACAGAAGAAAAACTAGCCTTCTTGTTTTATGCTGCGGAGAATTCGAGAAGCAGGAAGGTAGATGAGAGATAATGTGAGTCGCGAAGAGGGTAAAGAAGTTCAAGTAGAGGAGCATAGCAGTTTAGCAGGTAAGATAGCGAACGGTGGGCGGATCCTGATAGCTGGGGTGGGATTTGATCGAAGTCACCAGCGCCTATTGTTTTATGGACGCTTCTCTTTGGGGACCATTGCAGTGAAACCATGCACCTCTATCCACGGAGCGATTACTCCAATGAGGCTGGACGCGGACCTTGCTCTTAAGGAGTTTTGGAACGGATGCAACGATTAGGGGGCTTCAAAAGCGAACTCCGTACCCCTTGAATAGTTTGATTTTCATCGTAACTTTAGGGAGGAAAACCAGGAGTATATGGGTTTCGATTACCTACCTTTTGGGTCGATTCTGCGACTTCTGACATTTCACCCTTCTATGCCTTAATCTTTCCGAGTAGATCCATAGCAGTTTTCTGCCACTTTGCATTTGGACTATAGCTGCACTTATGGCTTCATAGAACATTTCGTCAACTTCTTTATGCAGTAATTGCTCCACTTTCTCAAAGTCTTCAATACAACATGCTATAAGGACAAACCAGTTAGCACAATTTTCCTGCTGCACTCAAATTATGTTGGAAAAAGTTCACTCTATCAAAGATGCATTTGTTCCTAGAGCCACGTGCCATGCAGTGGTGGTCCGAAAAGTTTGGCTAACGAGGAAAATCAGAAAATCATTACACTGCGGCGAGCAGCGCCGGTAATCGGCCATGGCACCTTTTTCGCTAACTTATGGGACATCCAAATGGGACAGACTCTGTGCTCGCGTGCCCTGCTTCTGAATTGCAGACTAGAGTGATCTTATTGGGTTACCGCAAAGTGTGCCTAAACTCCGAGTGTTGGGTTAAAGCGCCCTGGTGGGACAACTTGGATGCGGCACTACACCCGGGTTAAGCGGGAGTGAGCCCTAGCGTAATTTTTCAGATAGGACGAGTTTGTACGGAGTTATGGCTTTGGAAAGGCTTGTGTGGGTAGCTGGACTTATAACAGTGTCCGTTCTTTTTTCATTTCTTATGCACGAGTAAACCGTCGTGTAGTAAGTATAAGTAGGTTAGGGGGGAAGTAGTCGTTCACAACTAACACCATTTCAAAGCGTATATATTACAACTTGCCAAAGTCCAACAAAGTGATAAGCCCTAAACTACTGAACGTGAAGCAATCATTTTCCATCCGGAATAGCCCATGCACATTTCCGCCATACCAACGACATCAGAAAGAACATGTGCACGGTTACGGGGTTGTTCGAGACAATGCTAAAACCATCACGGCGTCATCTGAAGGCTGATCAAGAGCGGTCTTGCATAGACACAGCCAGTGTCTCCAGAAAGCTATCGACCAATTATCCGATTGAAGAAAGTTGTGGTAAATAGCTTCAGGCCGGAGCGATTACGGTAAGGTCTCCGCTTGGGCTTGCAACGGTGATGGCAGATGACGTCGTATTCTGATGATGGTGAGGCAATGGGGGAGGGTCTCTTTCTGCTTTTGGGAAGAAGAAGGTAGGAAGGAACATTTTCTCGTGAAACTTTCACCTAAGCGGCACCCTATGCGACGGAAAATTTGATGTTTTGTTTGCCAATGGGCGAAGTGAGTCTTTTTGCCCACCCCCTGTATTTTCACGTCGCCGTAAATGCGTCAATTTCGAGACATTGCTCTGATCCCCATAAAGTGTCAAAATATATTTAACTTGTTTATGTACATGCACAAACCCCGTCGCCTGCTCGTAGTTGTTCCCTTTATGTGTTAACTGAGTTTGATATGAGTAACCCATAAAGGTAACATAGGACAACCCATAACCCATAAATTAACCTTCCCCTGTTTCTGTTTACCCTTTCCATTCTCAACGTTCTGCAACTGCAACGTGATAAAATCCTCACTAGAACACATAAGTGGAATCAGATTCAGCATTAATCCAACTTAAGCCAACCGAAGCGTCCAGTATTTCAGGGGTTGCAAAGTTAAACAATGGACAGGAAATGGAAGAAGAATGACTGTCCCACATATATTCTATTTTCGGGAGACGAGAAGCAGAGTGCTGACCACACATCACAAGAAACGCCAGGAGAAAACGCTTTTTTCCCTTGGCCGTCGTCTCCTATGATGTGTGGTCTGCACTCGATCTTCCTTCTCGTCTTCCGAAATCGAGGGTATCGGGTCCCTCCTGGAGGCCCATCGCGCGGCAAGAAGGCCGAGTCGGCGGACGACGAGTCGCGGCGCGTGATGTGCGATGAAGGACGTGCAATGGGACATTCTATTTAACTTGACGCGATTTCCCTAATACGCGCGCAACTCGTCCGCTAAATCGGCATTTTGCCGCGCAGGCCTTCTTGGGGGTTAACCCCGAAGGCGTATCTATCCCTATGAGCAGAAAATATGATAACTTTGAAAATACTACACGCAGTTTTTAACTGAAATATCATGTGTGGCAGCACTTCAAGAAAAGCATGAACCAGTGGTGAGCTCTCTGGTGGAGCAGATTAAAGCTCAAATAGGTGTTATCTGTCATGGCTAGAAAATGAGTCGAAAAATAAGTAATGAAGCAAATTAGCGAAATGAAGCCTTTGTATGTTGCTAACAAACGCTAAACAAAGAATGGAAATTGTTGAGCCATTATGAACGAATAATGCGACGGATCGGATGCAATTATGTTTGTGCTTCACGTCACGTTCAGCCGCTATTCGCGAGTTCAATGAAACTGCGACGCAACTTCTCTCTAACGGAATTGATATTCCAGAAATAAGTTGCTCGGTTCATTTAAAAACTTTTTGAAGTAGTCTAATTGTACCCTATTGAGGCACCTTTCAGAAAAGCCCTCGAATGGATTAGAATCACGCGCTAATTTCTGAATTTGAAGAAGCCGTCTGGAACCTTGCTAAACCGATTCTCCATCTCGATTATTCTTTCGCTCAGGATTGGCTGGAAAAAACTGGGACCTAATAACTTTGAAGCGAAGGAAGAATATAAGGAGACTTGACTGATTACGAATATTAGGAGACCTGACTGATTACGAGCCAGTCTCAATCACTGCGGCCATCAAGTTTCACCAGATCGAGTCTCAACTCATTGATTGCGGCGGCCATGCAAGTTTCAGCACGCACTCCTATTCAGGGCCTATGTTGACCTGGATAAGTACCTGATATGAAAAAAAGAACCAGAAAACGGCCTAGAATTCGGGAACCGGGACCATATTTGGCCCTTTGATTACCGCATTGATGGAAGTCTCATTGATGGTACCCTCATTAACGGTAACGCTCTAACCTCTAAGCCACTAGGTGCTCACGATGGAATACGCATGTGCAACGACGAGCTCGTGAGCTGTCGCAGGGGTCGTGAGTACTAGAACCTAGGCACCATACTCCTCTTTTAGAGAGGCGCATCGTCCCGTACCTTCGAATGACCTCGTCCTCCTTTCGACTTATTGTATTTCCCCCGTGCGACCAACGACACTGTCGTAATCTTCCTTTAATGGCCTCTCAGCGACTCATGACAACTGTACGAAAAAAGTTCGAGTCCAAGGTTGAGGTTCAGGGAGCAGCCGACCAACATTCCAAGCTTCTGCTTTCATCTCTCAGGAATAAGAGCATCTACAAGCGGCGTCGCCTAGTTCTGAAGTCTTATAACTTACAAGTGGCACACAAGTCTGATTTTTAGGCTCTTTGATGGAGAACTTGTGAAATAAGTGTTGGGACGGAAAACTTCCCGGAAAACCTGTGCGTATTTACGCACGTTATTTTTGACGTTGTTGCCTTCCGGTGTCAATGAATCATTGGAAATGGCAAAGTGGTAATTGTTTATGCATTCTCTGAGAAGCCGAGATTGGTCTCCAGTACACGTCCTCGTGTTTACTACACGTCACCTTCAGGGCAGCGACTGCATCGGACAATATGATGTCAATGGGACGGGCAAACACCAACAATGGATTCGCCAGACGAGTGGGAAGTGAACAGTGAAGTGGGCAGAATAGAGGGCAGCAACTGCAAACATTCTACCCCCTCCCAGAATCTTTATCTAAAACAAGATTCACTCGTGATCCGGCCGAGAAATGAATCGTTGACGAATACTTTCGAAAAGTGCTTCTTCCAGTACTGACTTCATAGGTGGTCTCAAGAACCTTACTGATATACGGTAAACAGCCCTTAAAGGAATCCTTCCCGGAAAAATCGTGATCTATCTCACCCATAAATCACTGGCTTGAGACCCATCGTCCACGATAAGAACGAAAAGAACAAAAAAATTGCATTTGTTTTGGTAAAATTCGAAAAACCGAAAGGACTGCTACGCGTTCAAATTCCGCCGGACATCTGTCACAAATGCTGGCGGGGGAACGCTTCCACTTGGTTCACGGAGTGCTGTCACTAGAAACTCTTTTGACCTTTTGACTTATTGCACTAACATCTCACACTTCTACTGCATCCTATTCTATCGATCGATTTGTCTCTATTCTCCAAAATCGCACGCTTTAACCCGATTCTTTCATTGCGTCGCCTGATACGTAGCCGCCCCAAGGCGGACTTCTTTCCATGCCCCGCCTTTGGCTCCGCGCGACCTTACCTTCGATTGTCCATAGAGTGTGTTTTTGTAGTTTGTTTCTCTTCGGAAACCGAATCTTCATGCGTGAAACTTTGTGTGTTGTTTCTAGTGATCACAACTGACATGTTGGGAAAGAATGCAAGAATTTTCCGAAAAGGATTCCTTTAAGATATGGTGACAAGTCACTCGATGTCGAATTTCAGTGGGCCTGATGAAAATCGGATATTCATAAATTACTTAGATCCTTCAGACTCTGGAGAAGGCAAATATGCAGAAAAGAAGCATTTAGCAAATATGTGGAAAGATCAATAGGAAAAAAAAACTACGACTGTATACTAACGGGACTCCAGAAAAAAAAGGATAAAGCATTTGCCGTTGATCAATCCCTTTTTGGGATGCGGCACGCATTCTACTTCCATTTGTACATTCGTAGTGGCGTTTGAATGCGATGTGGCCTATACAATGACTTGCGGGGGCCAGCCGATGTACAAGTCAGTGTTTTTATCCTCCCAGACAAGTCTGGTACCAATTAACCGACCTCGGAAGGAAGGATGGCTTACTAAAATTAAGGCTTTAACCTTCAATGAGGTCGGATGTGGTACGATGGCGAATGGTGATCAAAGAAGACAAAATACGCGAGAGAGCACGCTGTCTCGAGAGCACGCTGATCTCACCATCTCTCGCGGTGGGTGGGAAGCGTTGCAACGGGGGTCGATGGTTGCAGGCCCGTAAGGATTAGCGCCCTAACCGCGCAATTTTTGCGACGAAGCTGGAGTGATCTAGGTAGGTACGAACCTACAATTTCCCTCGCGGTAACCTTCTTACTAGTCGCGCTAATCCCCGGATTTGCCCCGGTATTAGTGGTAAGCATCCACATTTTGTCCTTACTGACAATTGTCGGAGTTCAAGGCAGGTGGTGTGTCTTTCCAGATTACCAAATATAATAGATGTTGCAGCATTGTAGGGTAGTGCACCTTGTATATTCAATCGAACTTTGCGATTTCCAGATATACCCCCAGCCTCTCTACCACCTGCGCCCTATTCCGATTCATTCGATGTGAAAGATCCATATTCCTCATAAATTGGATAAACAAATAATGAAGGGTAGATAGAGTAAAAGAGGAAAAGGTCCTACAGTTTTGTTGCTGGAAGGCATGGAAGGCATTACGTGGGGGAGGTGGGAAGCAGAGAAGCCTAATGAGATCTCAGAAGGGCGACAGCTTACATCTAAGTGGCGCAATCATCACCACTTCTTCTGGACGGCACTTTTTCTGAAAAATGAGCAACGATTGAGTCACTTAGTACTTTTTAAGTCCTCAACGAGGATATTATTATATTATTGTATTATATGTATTATTCATTCTGGGAATGGGGGAGCGTCGTGTTCAGGTGCTCTTAAGGACAAGAAAATAGTGCTTGGGAGCGCACATGAGCCGTAGATGACTTTTTCAGGCAAAAGGATATTGTGGCTAAGGCTAACCAAAGAGTTTTTCTCTTGTTCAAATCTCTCAAAAGCAGAAATCCCATTACGCTCGTCAGAGCATATAAAGTCTATGTACGTTCCGTTTTAGAATACGGTACTTGCATCTATTTCCCTCACAGCAGAACCCTCCTTAGTATGTTGGAAAAGGTCCAGAATAACTTCTCGAGGAAACTATTCTTAAGAACTCTAGGGTTCACATACAGGAGCATCCCACGTGGGTTCATCAGAAACAAAATGCTTGGTTTGGACCCTGTACAATTAAGGCTGAAGAGGAATGACTTACTCATGGTGTACAATATCCTTTCTAGTCGTGCCCATCTCAACTGTCACAACTTTTATAATCTGGTCCCATCCAAGACTAGGGGTGAGAGGTTCAAGCTTTCTTTTCGACAGCCGCGTTCTTCGTTCGGGCGCAGGTTCTTTACGTTCCGAGCGGGTATGGAGTACTTGAAAATGAGCAAAAAAGTTCAAATACCAGGCTTCTTTTCTGCATTCAAAACCAAGGTATCTCATTATCTAAATTCCGTTCAGTAACATTCTAGTGTGTTTTTTTTCAATTGGTTTCGTTCGCCTATGTTGTCAAGAATTTCGTTTTCATCGTTTTATCCTATTGTTCTTTTTTAGACTTGTTGATGTTTTCACATGCGTGTAGCATGTAATAAAAGTTAAAATTCTTTTAAACCATTTTGATTAAATCGCTATGGGTCAGGGAATGGAAGGAGGTGCAGTGTTTATTGGAACACAGCACCATAAAAGCTGCCCTTTCTCAACGATGTCGCAATCGTGACGTTCCAAGCAACAGTTTTTTCATTAGAGGTCTGAGTACACCAGTCGAATATTTCGTTTGTGTGATGAACCACCATTTATATGGTATTTTATGGCACATTCAACGGTAGAAGGACAAGAAGGACAGGAGAGCTTCAGCGTCGATCAACACCTTTGCCTTCTTCGCCATCCTGTGCACTTTCGCTTAAAATCGTCCTGGAAATTGAATGCGGTATTGCCTACACAATGATTTGCATGGCCAACCTTTGCACAAGTCAGTGTTTAAGGTCCGTCATATAAGTATACCGGTACCACCGAACCAGGAAGGATGGAATGCTTGGTTGGCTTGGGCGAGGCCGAGATCTGACCTCTGGCGTGCGTCTGGGAAGTTGTTTCATTTGCTAGTACATACATCACCTACGTCCCTTATGATTAGCGGATATATGGGGTCCAAACATCAAAATCTATTTGCTTAGTAGGCAACAGGGGTCAAAGCTCACGTCTTCAACTCGCATGTTCTTCCCGCGATGACCTACGGGGCGGAGACGTGGAGCACCACAGTCTCTGAAGAGGAGAAACTCGCAGTCACTCAGCGAGCCATGGAGAGGGCCATGTGCGGGGTAACGCTCCGAGACCGCATACCCAATGACACCATCCGCGCTCGTACGATGGTGAAGGACGTCGTCGATGCCATCTATAATTCCAAGCGGAGGTGGGCCGGTCATGTGGCTAGACTTACCGATGATCGCTGGACGAAGAGAGTGACTGACTGGTACCCAAGGGGAAAAACAAGGCCCAGAGGCAGACCCCCCACCAGATGGGCAGACCCTCTCGTGAAGATGTACGGCCAGTTGTGGCGCAGAAGAGCCCGAAGCAGAGCGACCTGGAAGATGTGCGACCTGCGTTTCTGGCGTGCCCGGGACGAATAGCGGTCGAGAAGTAAGAAGTAAGTAAGGAAGCAGTGAAGAAAGATGATACAGAAGCGCGTCGAAGTATCGATTCTTAGCTTTTCTTAGGTTTAGATTAGCTCTAAAGTAAGTCTTCTTTGTAGTTGCGCTTGCCATGTCGGAACTGACATAAACAACGTTGGCCCCTGAGTGAGAGCTCAGATCGTACAATCAAGTGGCGAAGTACCCCGAGAAACTATTTTTGGATTTTGATTTTGTTTGATTTTCGAATCAAAGCTGCTCCAAGAAGGGCAATTCGAAAGGATGTGTAAGTAAAAACAAAAGGGCATAAGGCAATGCTGGCTCTCAAGGACCAAATGAATTTCAAGGCGGAGCTTGCGATTAGAAGGCAGCTCATAAGAACTGAGGTAGAGGTGGTCAGTGATGCCGGGACGAAGGAAAAACCACGAGAAACGGCTCAGAAGCGGAAGAATGAAACCCCCTCCTTGTCCCATGGTTTCCGAGTTGATGTGGCTCTTGGTGTTGCCTCTTCGCTAATGCTCTCAAGTCACATTAGAGCTGATGAACAAGTTAGCCAATGCAGTTTATAGGGCCTGGTAAGCCGCTGGTAGCTATATCCTCCACTGCAATTGGCGTGGTCCACCCTAAGGAGTCGGCTGTCTTTCAGCCGGGTGATTTTTCCCTCCTTCGACTTTCTACCTTATTCTACTTTTAAGAGACTAACTTTTCCATCACGACTGGGGGGTGTAACAAATGTCAGCGTGGAGCTAGAAAGGAGGCATACGAAGCGGGAGGAATACCAGCGTCCACGCCAACGTCCATCCAGGAGGCGAGAATTCTAGGTGAGCTAGCTTCCATCCTTTTCTCTCCCCGACCCCCTCGCCACCTCACGGAGAAAGCCAGCCGCTTTATTACCAAAACGATACCTTAAAGGAATCTTCCACGGAAAGAGTGATCATTTTGTCTTGTGTGTAGGATTAGTATTATCGAAACTAACGCTTATGTTCCGTTCTTTTTGCTATGCTCATGAGGCTAGGGGCCTAAGGGGTATCGTTTTTCTGTGGTAATGGAGGCGGAGCTTTTTCCGCGGAAGATTCCTTTAAAATAGATACGTTTATCAGGCTTCATATCTCTGTTAAATCGATGCATCGGTTTAATAATTTAATCTGCTATTTGCTGTAGCAATTCTTCTAGTCTGCTATGCCAGCTGTGTCGAGGCAAGATCAACCGTATCGCGCGATTCTTCCAAATTTGGTTGCAGAATATGGGGAGTACATTTAGTTCTCCTCTTGGTGTCAGGCCAATAGAGTTTGCGAAGATGAAGAGAGAGATCTGAGTTATCCGTGCTTGTGGTTAGGCTTAGACTTTAAGACTATGCTGATCATTGGCTCATGCTTGAGCCTAAAATAGGGCTTAGGTTTAGTCCTAAGCTTGCTCCTAGCAAATGGATGGTGTCTCAATTTCGGTGACATGACCTGAGGAGAACAGCAACGCACTCATCCTCATCCTATGGCTCAATAGTGAGAAAACCCTGAAGGTGCCTCGTAATCCGAATTGACCTTAGCGATGACGCTGTGGTCCTTTTCAAATCACTGAATGAGCTCTCTCCGTCCCGAATCTTCCACCCACTTCAGGCTATGTTGGCCTCATAACAGGGATCATCAGTAGATCTTCATCCTATGGCTTACGATTCATTTAGCAAGTGATACACCCTATCTTTAAACGGTTCTGAAGGCAAAAAGACCGGATTGCCATGTAATCCCTGCAATTCTGAAACCATGTCGAAATTGACCTTTCAGATGTGGGTCGCCTTCACTCGTCGGAGGACGACTCATAGAGCGCAGAAGCGAGACTGATTTTCCTTACGCGGCCCTAGGTATATCAAAAAACCTCAAAGCCTCCTGTGCAGTTTCAGACGAATGACCACAATAGTAAGGCCGATGTCAGACTTTGCGACTGAGCGATTGGCTAGCGTCCGCCGTCGCTCGAGTCGCAAAGTCTGACATCGGTCAGACTGACGCTGAGTGACAATAGCTTCCCTGGCAGCCGTCGATCATTCATCAGAGCTCGACGTATGTACAAATTAGGCATTGCCATGAAATTGCTGCAAAAAGATGCTCAAAAATGAAGATGGAGGCGAAATTCGTCAAAACAAAGTAAGCATAGAAACAGCCGACATTCATGGGAAAAAGAGTTGATTGCTGCAGAAGTTTCTTAGGAGCGGATGAGAACTAGGAGTACATACGGAGGCCTGACCAGCTCTCGTATACCCATACTAAACCAGATTCAGCACCTCAACCGCCTTCCCATGGCAGTATAGCTACCGGTCAAGAATTTCGGATACCCGACAGGAGGTCCGTCGTGCGGCGAGAGACGCAGACGGGTCAGCGGATGAGTTGCAGCGCGTATTGTGCGATGTGGGACATACTATAGTACATTCTCTTCAACTTGACGCTAATTCGCTACAGTAGCGCTGCTGCTCGTCCGCCGATCAGTCTGCTTCTCTGCCTTCTCGCCGCGCGACGGGCCTCCTGTCGGGAACCCAACAAGTTCTGAAGCCCCTTCTGTTTGACGACTGAACCTTTATCGTTATTTGGTAGCAGGAGTCAAGTTAAACCAAGTTCAAGAAGAAAATCCTAGGAACTATGTCAGAGAGAAAAATAAAAACAACGCAGTAGTTGCCGCCCACATGTGGAGTGCAAGGCCCCATATGGACAAAAAGCGTTCATGTGCGCGCTTTTTCCAATTAACTGTTTTTACTGGGACGAGAGAATATGAAATCAACTGGAATGGGTGCGAAAAGCAAACAAAAGCTTTCCACATTTGGAA
>MU893794.1:0-10621 GCA_036418205.1 Ostertagia ostertagi
AAGCTAGTCCGGACAGCTCGTCCGACACGCCCATTCCTTCATTTCAATGAGGAAGAGATAAGTCCCCGTTTGGCTTTGTCGGCGGTTTTCTCCGCTTTTTTCCCATTAGTAGTCAACTCCCATCTACAACTTCATTATCGACAGTTATTACACACCCCGCGAGGAACTGTTGCTTCAGAGGAGAATTCGCGATAAGATTGAAGGTTAAGCCTTTGACCACCGCCGTCGTTGTGCGTGCGTCACTTTCCTTCTTTTGAATTTTTTCATCAATAGTCATTAACTCTCCAACGAATTTCATTATTATTAATCAGCACATTGTTCTGCGGATCCGATAATGTATATGGGCAGTTTTGAAACATGAAAAATGCCAAATAAACCACGAAAAACGAGCCGCCTCCGAGTGAAAGTGTGGCCCACCGGCGGGCCACACGGTCGTCAAAGGGTTAAAGAGGGGAAATTGCATAGTTGGGAGACAGGCGGACCTCCTGAGGGTGCTGACCGACGCGCAATTGGCAGCGAAAGATTTGACCGGCGATCTAGCATGGCTCACTCTTGGCGCGGTTGGCGGGGTACGCCCACCGACTATCTAATCACTCGCCGCAGGTCTATACGTGGCGAGTGATTAGATAGCAGAGAGAGCGTAGTGTTGAAGAGGGCACAGCGATGAGAGTCGCATCAATGCGCAAATCGGGCAAGGAAGGGGTCCCATTTCTCGGGTTTCGGGCCGTTTCAAATGGTTTCTTCTTCATCCCTGCTCCACTGACCACCTCTACCCTTATTTCCAATGAGCTAATTTTTCATCGTAAATTCTGCCTTTAAGGGTAAGCAACCGAGATTGATGAAAATTATGCAATATTCAGTGGACCTCTCACACAAAAAAAACTAACGGAGATTTTTTTTATCTCGAGCTGAAAGTTTTCAATTCAACACACAGCCTGTTGTTCGAAGAGGGGGGAGGGGTACGGGATTGAGGTTATTGCTAACAGAAGAAAACAATAACGGTAGCGTCTGCCAAGGCTCTCACGCAGCTCACAGAATATTGGGTTGGAACATGAGCTCGTCGCGCTTGCATATTTCATTTTTGCACACAAACATTTGAAGCAAAAATAAAAACATAAAACTAATCAGTGATGTTCACTTCGTCATTATTTACAACTTGATTGCATTTCGCAGGAAATCACCGGATTTAGACTGAAAAGAGATTTTGAGCTTCTTTTAGAGTTTTCATTATTCTCAATTTCTTAGGATTGGTTGGTTCGATGAGAGCAGTGAATTCTGAAGATATTCCGTCTTGGCCTTCTACGTTAACCAAAGAATAGCAGCTGTCGAAATTCCGATTCTTCCGTCTGGATTTTTCAGCTTCTAAGCACTATATCTCAGTACAACCATAATTTTGAAGGAATTGAGTCGAGGCCTTGTAGAGCGGAAAAAGTGCATTCAAATGATATGCTTAAATGCTCTAAAAAAAGCCCCGATATTATGTTCTTCGTCCTACCAGCACTAGCAGAATCTAAAGAATCTTTCGAAAAGACTGACATAACGAAAACAGATTATAAGCACAACGACACTCTCAGGATTTCGGTTTTTTTTTATCGTCTATTTTTTAGTCCTGGTACGTTTTTTTTTCGCATTACAGCAGTCCGAACAAGTGCTCTTGCTCCTACTTCAACCCACCGCCGCCCCTACATTACTCCAGCAGACCCGCCTGGACGATCTTGGATACTAACTGTGGTAGGGGAGGGAGGAGGACGGGAGTCGGCGCCGCGGCCGCCCACACAGTACGTACCTCCTCCCTGCACTCTTCCCAGCTAAGGCACTCAAGATAGCGGGATACTGACGGACTGGGGCCGGGGGAGGTGTGGGCAGCGGGATCGGGGCGGAAAGGAGCCACGACAGGTATGCCGCGCGCGGTCGAGAGGCAAAGACCCTGCACGAGTCGCGGCGCTGGTGGGGGATTGGACGTGATGGAATGCATGCATTTGTCTTGACAGGGCTTACTAGTACCGTTTTCTGCCTTCTTGTCCGCCAATAACCCTTGCTGTCGGTACCAGGAGGGATGGGGTGAGGCGCGCTACTGTGAAAAGCTGGAATGTCCGATTCACAATACGGTGAAAAGATGCGAACATGTCTCGCGCCAAAGCTACCCCCTCTCTCCAAACTATGTTTGCCCCCTACCTTCCTTTGCTCACTGCATGACGCGCAGCATACAGGGGGGGCCAAAAAAAAACATTTTGCCTCCACTTCCAGATGGATTTAAGCACATTTTACTCAACTCAGACCGAACGGTTCCAACTTATTATTAAAGAGTGCATTCCATTCTATAAGAAAATCTTCATAGTGGCCACGTACGTGGACGGCATCAGAAGAATTAGCCCTGGAAACATGGTGCACTGGTCGATCTCAATGGGGTCTTCGAAGGATCGTGTACCATAACGACCCTTACTGGAAAGCTAGTTCCGAGGGGATTTGCACAGTGGTAGCTAATGCCTCTAGAAAACTATCCAACATTAAATCGATTCACGAAATTGCGTAAGAGCTTCAGGCTGAAGCTCTTACGGTAGACCTCCTTGAGCCTGACGACGGTGACAGATGACGTCATATTCTGAAGACGGTGAGGGCAGTGAAGGAGAGCCTGCGTACACTAATAGAGGAACACTTAGGGAATACTCTGCTGAGGAACTCCCGTCAACGACAGCAATCTCTGCGAAGAAAAAAGAGCCGAAGTCCGACATAGGCAAAATGTCTTTTTTTTTGCCCCCCCCCCTGTATGTAGGCCTTGACATCTTTTCTTTGTCAGCAGCATCACGGACAATTCATGACCCCCCCCCCCTTTCGAAACAGGATACCTTTGCACACAGTTCAAGGCGTAACATTGTTTACTTTTGGCACTCAATCCTTCTCAGCAACAATACTGTATAATTCTGGCTGAGAAAAGGTTATTTCATTCCTTCAGTCGCCAAACTGCGCACTATCACGTGAGGGACGTGTTTTGCGCAGTGCTGCTGCGCCACCGTTCCTTTGCTTTGATGAATGACGGCGCTTAATGCTCGGCGTCGGATTGCTGAGACGTAGCTCAGCAAAGTCCTTCACCTTGGGTCGCGGTTGTGCATGAGAGTAAGGGGAGACTGGCCCACTCATCAAATTTCTAATGAATTGTATTTCCAGCAAGTATTTGATTTTTCATATTGTCTATCTGGTTGCTGAGATAGCGTATATAAATGGTTATTCACAAATATGAATCCAATATATGCAGGAGAGGGGGAGGGGCAAAAAAGGATATTTTGTCCAGGTAGCACATCAGCGATTTTCTCTTCGCACAGATTGCCGGAGTTGACGGAAGTCTTATAGCAAAACATTCCTAGAATGTCCCTCTATGAGTAGAAGCAGCCCTCCTTCACTGCCTCTGCCGTCTTTAGAAATGACGAATCATCTACCATCGCCGTCGAGCTCAACGAGGCCTACCGTAATCGCTCCAGCCTGAAGCTGCTACATAATTTCTTCAATCAGTTAACTGGTGAATAGCTTCCTACATAGAGACATTAGCTCTGACTATGCAAGCCCCTTCCAACCAGCGTTTCAAATAACGTCGTCATGGTCCACAGTAGGGTCAACCATTTGTTCAAACTATTCGAATGAGGGGATCATGGTTTGCTCATGGAGGTGGGAGGGGATCGCAATGAAAGGTCCCCGTGGCAGAAATCGTGGCAGTACCTCGATGGTTTTCTGGATTTAAAGCGAAGTGGAATGAATTCTGACGCCACGAGCAAGGTTATATATAGACTTTCTTCGAATGAAAGAATCAAAAGTGTTCTAGAGCTTTGCTCAGGAACATTCGATAATCTCAGCACTACTTTATTTCTTGGATGAAAATCTGATAGGTCAATTATATTTGGCTCATGACAATTTTGTTCATTTTAGATCGAAATGTGTCCAGTCTAATCTTCGTCTCATGATCCTTAGAGTGAGGTTTTGTACAGAACTCCTTCCTGTCGTTGCGCTCTCACTTTCCATGTAATTGGACCTTCGAGAGCATGCTTTTGAGAATAAATATTGCTCTCTAGTATCTCCAAATAACCCAGCTGAAGTGGCGGGAGAAAAGTGTAAAGTGAGCATGTGTGCTTACTTGTAATTCATTGTTAGGCACAGTGCCCTTCCAGTCGATAAAAGTGAACCTTTCAGCTGAATTATGAGATATCCTCTTTTTCTTGGATATCTGAATGGCTCATTAGCAATCGCCTAGCTAACGATGCTCATGTAATTTCATACCGTTTTCTAAGCCCTTCTTCTTCACATCTTAACATCTGGATGCAATAAGGCTCGAGATGGTAAGGAGAAAAGAAGCACCGTTTTCCTGAGACCGTCCGTAGGCCGGAATGGCCACCTGCCTGCTGAAGGTAACTTTAACTCAGCTTCTCACAACCATTGGTTGGTTAGAACCTGGCGGCCCAGCTGTATGTGTGATAAAACACTTGCTTCTATGCCAAGGGCTGGGTGTGCCCTATCAGGCCCGTCGCGCGGCGAAGGACAATGAGTCGCGCAGCGCAGGACACATGTAGCGGCTAGGCCGATGTCAGACTTTGCGAATCGCGCGATTCGCTAGCGTCTGCGGTCGCGTCGCGGCCAGTGAATCACTCAATTGGCTGGTACCGCAACGCGACCGCGGACGCTAGCGAATCGCGCGATTCGCAAAGTCTGACATCGGCCTAAGCGTGCACTCAACAGCCTGTACATACGAGGTCTCATATCGCACAGCACGCGCTGCGACTCGTCCTTTGCTACATCTGCGTCTCTTCCTTCACCGCGCGACGACGGCGTGGGAGATACCGGCCAAGGGTCACATTCTAAAAGATACATTCAATGGACACTACTACTTGTTACACGGAAGCACTGTATGAGAACAGCACTGCAAAAGTAATTTCACAAGGGCGTCTAAAGAGGAAAAACAAAGACGGTTGCTTTACATTGCGCTGTTTCCGTGCGTTTTACATTGGGGACTTATTGAGCTCGCTGCAGTGTTTGAAGGAATCTTTCTCGGAAAAATGGTTCTATCTTACCCATAGATCATTTGCATAAGACCCATCGCTCACGGTAAGAACGAAAAGAACAGAAAATGGACATTTGTTTCTTGGGTAAGGGCTATTGTAAAAGCGCGGAAGACTGCTGCGCTTCAATGTTCCGCCGGACCATCTGTCACTTAATGCTGCGTGGAAACACGTTTCCACTGGGTTCACGGATGGCTGTCACTAGAAACTCTTTTTGACTTTTCTTCTAATTGCAATGCCATCTCACACTTCTACTGCATCATATTCTATCGATTGTTTTGTACCCATCCTCCAAAATCGAACGCTTCGATTCTTTCATTGCGTCGCCCAAAACGTAGCCGCTCCAAAGCTCATTTATTTCCATTCCCCGCTTTGGCTCCGCGCGACCTTACCCATCGGCTGTCCATACAGTGTGGTTTTCGTCAATTTGTTTCTCTTCGGAACTGAATCTTCATACGTGAAACTTTTCAGTTTGTCTCTAGTAATCACAATGATACATTCTTGTTGGAGAAGAACGCAAGAATTCCCGAGAAGGGTTCCTTTGATTAGCTGATTGCAGTTCTTGGTGCCGTCATGAGTGACTGACAAAATGTAGTCTGCTATTTTCACACGAATGATAATGAATATCCATTATCCCTTTGCAGTTGCTTTTGTCGTGTACTAACATGAGGATGGACCTGTGGAAGGCATCATTTTCGTAGCAATATTTCACGACTTATTTCAGCTATGACGCTTATTTTCTTAATTTTCCATGCTATCGTGTTACTGGAGCTCGGAATTGTATCGGGATCGCGTGTCCACTCCATCATTTCACTCAAGTGGCCCCCTAATGCGCAAGCTTTTGAGTGTGTGGTCGAGACCCCCATGACGTGTTGTTTTTTAGGCAGCGACTACGATAGGTTCTAGAGGAGTTAAGCGGGACGTGGGGCTTATTAGTACGCCTACGGCAAAAAAGGCAGAGAAATCCGTCAAGAAGAAGCAAAGTAGTACCTCCTCAATTGCCCGTTCATTTTCGACCATGGATGAGCGGCGACAAGGAAATATTGCTTGGCCTTAAAGCAACAGTTCAGGGAGGGTCCGAAAATTTCAATGCCACTACTACTGAGGGATACACGAGCCCTAGTGAAGAACATATGCAGTGGAAATAATAAACGAACTTACCTCAGAAACTCAAAAACAGGGTGGAAAGTCCCTCAAACATGGGTGTTCTTGGGGATTTCCCCAATCCCGCCCCCTTGCCGGCCGTCATTGGACGCGTCGGCAATCGTGCTCGTTTTGGGACCACAGGGAAAATTGATTGAAAAATGGAGCGCGTTTACAGCGGGCACGTTCAGACAACTCGTCCAACGTGCGTCTTTATCCATTGCTGAGCGGCAGAGGGAGAGTACCTGTCTAAGACCCTCCCCGACGTTTTTTTCCAGTTTTTCATACATTAATCGTCTGGTTTTCATCTACAACTTCATTATTGGTGGTTTTTTCCCGCGAAACCGTTCCTGAACTGTTGCTTTAAACAACCCGACAATTTATCAACTCCAACAAGCGATGTTCTGATTTTGTAGGCATTACAATAGCAAGTTGGGTGGATAGAGCTCGTCTAAAAAGGAAATGATCCTCCAATATAAGAAGCCAACAGCAAACAGCTTGCCCTCACCAACTGGCCTAGTGGGCGTAACGCATTAGGGGCGGAGTGCTTCGAAAGTCCTGCTCAGTAAGTGGGACATCCTTCCGCGGTGAAAGCGCCACACTTCGCTTCCGCGGCAGCCGATAACTGCTTCGTGTGACGCATATGCTTAAAAGATGCGGCCCTTCTTCATCGTAGTCGCTTCCTTCATGAACCGAAACTCGTGCATCCGAAGAGAAGAAGAGGAACATGATTCGTTGCATTTGTTCGCTCAACCACCATCAGTGTATTCGTTCTAAAGTGCGACCGTCCCTCAGATAATTCTCCCCTTGAGTGAAGTGGCAGGGGCCCTAACAATGTGCGCAACAAGGCCGCTAAAGTGATACCTTGACCACCGCGTCGCTGGTCATTCCTTTTATACTCATTTGCTGCTACCCCGTCTTAACGCCTCTCACGTACGCCTCGTACGCCATCTCTTTCTTTGCCGTGCGTCTTTCGTCGTACCTCGTCGACTTCACAATGAACAGAGGTCCTTAGTTTCTGTGTTTTTATTATTCTCTTTGTTTATTTTCATCACTGACGGTCCTTCTCGCTCAATTTACTCGGGCGGAATACTACCACGCCAATCCGATCGGTACTTATGCCTTTGACGCGTTACTCTACAGGAAAGGGCCAAGCATGGCTAGATATGCTCCCATACAACAAGCCTCACCAAAAGTAGTACCTTCGTCAATATTTTCCCGATATAGAAGCCTCGCTGATGCGATGTCATTTTTTTCTAACAAAAAAGGAGCGCCCCCTGTCATGTAAAACAGACTTCAGCCAAATCAGCGCGAAAAGAGACGAAGAGAAACGGGGAGCTATCTGAACCTATTCATCAGTTTCATGGATCTTGGAGACAAGCATGTGGAGGGTAAAGGCGCAGGTCGCGTTGAGCTGGTGTGTTCTTTGTTCAAAAATCGACAAGAAGTTGAAGAACTTCAGTGGTTGAGAGCACTGTAGAAATCTTTGTTTATTTTGTGAGATCAATCGTAGCGCAACTGAGAGACACAGCGCTGCGAGGAGAGAAAAAGCGCGAAAGGGCACGTACTGCATAGGTGAGCGGCCGTGTACCCCGCGTACGCTGCGACTGACAAAAATGGCAGCGATCGCAACGGTCAAGCAAAAGCATGACCTCCCTTATCGGACAGTTCTAATACACGACAGTACCGCAGTACTACATTGGGACTAGCGATCCCTAACTCACTTGAGATGATAATTTTCGTAAGAATATAATCGCGATCGCACTTTGAGTATAATTTACGGTCTCCTCTGCTTTGTACAGTTTTCCATTCGTAGAAAGTGTGATATGTCACCTGGTGTCACGAAAGCCCACTTGAAGCTTCTACGACATGAAATTGATGCTGGAGGCAACCACAACTCACTATCTTTCTGTTCTTAGTAGCAGTAGAAATGGTGCGGAGCTTCGCCGTGTTTCAGTCGATTTCTGTGCCAAGAATGCTTGCTGCAATATGGCCAAATGTCTGGGTAAGGCCTTTGAGCTCTTAATTTCGCCTGTCACTCATGTTGACCTTCCTCGCTGCAATCCATTTTTGGCGCTCTGCACGCGTTCGGAAGTTTGCAATTGCGTGACACTTGGCTAATTATTCGGGCGCACTGAAATGTAATTAGCTGATGATTCATCGCCTGTCCTTCTCGTGTGAATAAATGATGGTCGTCAAAAATCGTCAGCTATCAGCTAGGAACTCATGCTCGTCAGGCTAATGGGGTGACCACTCCACCATCGAGGCTATTTTTCACTTCAACGCAACTTTCGAAGGTATATTTATCATAGCTTATTAACCCATTGCGTACCGCGGCGTTTTTTGGCTGGCCGGCACGTGTGGCCGGCGCCTATTTCGACCCCCGCTGCGTGCCCGTATAAAACTTTCATCTATATTATTATAAACATTTACTATATATAACTTATACCTTTAGCTATATGGTATAGGGAGTAGGGTAACCGAAAGTGCGACTGAATTGAAAATGTATTTTGAAGAGGATAAGTAGGTAAAGAAGAGATAAAAGTGATTAAAACGTAGTCGTTGGGATTGTTTTATATGCTCGAAGTTGTCACACAGCCGCTCCCTTCGGCTTCTAACTCCATATTTTGCGAGGAATTGAAGGGTGCGTCTAAGCGTACGTTTTCAGCAACAATTACCAGTAATTTCAGGAATTCTGCGCAATTACACCAGCCACGTGTCTGGGATGTTGGTTCTCCGGACATCAGGTTGTCACTCCCATATAATTGGAGCACGAGAAAATTTCGAAAATACCCTTTTAAAACCCGTGCTTCACCATGTGCAGCACGCAGCCAGACAAAGGCAAATTGGCGGCACGCAATGGGTTAAAACTCCCACGTATAGCATGGCGAACTAGCCGGCACCGACCACAAACTGTACAGCTAACCATGAGCGTGATATCTTCAGCATATATTACAGATTTATACATATTTTACTTTAATTAATTTTTATTTATCTTTGCACTCAATGGTGCGCTATGACAGCAACAGAGTGGGTTAGTTCTGATAGAATGATCAAAATCAAAAAGAAAACAAAACAAAACAAAAAATACCTCTAAAATAGCCTAAATAAATAGAATATTTCCAGTTATCAGTGCTATTTTATCCATAGAGGTGGCCAGAAAAACACTTCACGTTTTGAACGCGAAGTTGAATTCACACTTCACTAAATTCAAACCGAAAAAAAACAAAAAATCCTGCTCCTAACTGAAAAATGAAGAGCATGTCGCAGTCTATCGACAAACGTCATAATAGTGTCGACACCGATGATATCAAAAGAGTAGAAATGATTCTTCAAGCCTTTCAAGATTGAACTTTTTATACAAGGCTTACGTTTCGGCAGAATCATTCCTACTGAACTAATCATGCCAAGATTGCAAGAAGGTCGAACATGGACGATATCAAAAGAATTTGTCGTGGAAACACTGCTCGCGGTTCGAGCTCGCGGTCCTCGACGGATCCTAGACCACTAATGCATTACATGATTCGATGCTCCAGAAGTAGTCTTGCTTAGTCAGAGCTACTGTATCTAGGAAGCTATCCATCAGTAGCCGATTCAAGAAATTATGTAGCTGCTTCAGGCTGAGCAATTACGGAAGACCTCCTTGAGCTCGACGCGATTACAGATGACGTCATATCTGAAGATGATTAGGGCAGTGAACACGGACTTGTACCTGCGCGTGGAGGGACACAATTTAGGAATATTTTCCCGGAAGAGTTCCATCGGAAGCGGCCAACTGCGCGAGTCGAAGTTTTTTGATATGCGTCAAGAGCAATGTGTCTCTTTTTTGACCACCCTTGTATACGGAAATCACTCATCACAGCATGACTCTTGCTACACTATCTTGCCTTTTTTACCATACTACATGAGTAAATACCCCGTCCACGGACTTTTCGGAAATCGGAAGTGACTTTGTAAGCAAACAACAATATGGTAGGGAAAAAGCGGGTCTTATCGGGAAAAGTTCGGCGCCATGTTCAATTATGGCCAAATACCTTTCGTAAGAGAGCTTCTGGAACAACCCTCATTTTTTGCATGAACCTTTCATTTTCAACAATTCCTTCAGTAACATGACGGACCCTACTTCAAGATTGCATATATACTCATGAAACTATTGTAAGTGCTGCTTTTTCAATCTCTCCCTGTGAAACAAATGAAGTCTTTTACAGAATGAGTTGGCTTAATTAATTCTTGACTGATTAACGTCATATTCCCATTGCTAGCCATACAGCCTTACCGGAAACCTATCTTTAGTTCTCATGATTCTTACGCCACAAATATCATTCCTAGAGAGACACTAATGTGAACTCATTCCGTGCAGCTTATGGAAGACTCAATCCCAGTGGAAGGACCATGAAGAATCATGCATTTCTCGTTCTTCTTTCCGTGCTGGTCAG
>MU893795.1:0-22473 GCA_036418205.1 Ostertagia ostertagi
GTCCGAATCTGCAACTCACACCTTTGTCCGCAAGCCCCACCCTCCGAGCAAGTAGAGTTAGGTCGCGAAACTCGTCCAACGCGCCTCTTCTCTATCCCAAGGTGGAATGTGGCTGAAATAGGGGAGGTCTCTGTACGGGGCGTAATCGGTGGTTTCGTTTGCTTTCCTTCTCTTTTACAGACCACCTCCCACCTCTAGCTTCATAACTGAACGCTTTTCCACACCTATTTTATCCCGAATCTTGCCTTTAAGTTAAACACATTGGAGATCATCGAAAACATTCTGCGCAACCGAGTTTCGCATATTCAGAGCTCATAAACGGCGGATATGATGCGAGGTAGCCGCGTTCCGAAGATCGCACTGGTCCCACGCAGCCGAAAAAGCCATAACTCGCGATGTCGTCAACGTGTTGAAGGAGGGTTTCGTGATAGATCGGTAATCGAAGAAACGGAAACCTACCTGGTGTAATGACAGTCGAACCCCCTGGTGGTGGAGACCAACGCGAAATCTGCACCAAAGGACATCCACTCGGCGATCTAGCGTGGCCGTCCTACGCCGCTATGGCCGCTGCTTGCCCACCCCCTCGCCGTCTGGAGCTGAGGCGTCTGAGGCGTGTCGCTTTGCAAAGAGCGTTGCACCAGCGAATCGAGCTGTGTACAAGCGAATCCACACTGTTTGAGAGAGTCGGCATTTCTCGGGTTGGTTCTCGCTGCTTTCCCTGGCTCACGTGGGCATGAGATACTGAGAGTGTGGGCATGAGAGCAAGGGAAAGTGGCGAGAGTCAACGTGCAAACGAGAGGAAGTCGCGTCACTTTCAAGCAGTGTCGAATCATTTAAATTGTTCCATGTGCTCGTACACACCTCGATTCGCTATTGCAACGCTCGTATCCATAATGATTCGCTAGCGAATCGCTCGATTCGCGAAGTCTGACACCAACCTGACTTCAGCCGTTTAGCGGAGTGAGCTTTAACGTCGAAGAGAGCATGAGATGTGCATCATTGCGGAAATCAACGGGAAAAGGAAGATTCTCTTTACTTGGATTCCGGGCCTTTTCTAATGGCTTTATCTTCATTCTGCAAGATTAATCATCTTAACCTAGATTTTTGATCAACCTTGATTTTTGAATGAGACGGGTTGGGAGCTTTACTGAAGCTGTCAAAACGCTGGCACTGTCAGAACCATTTATCAGAGGAGAGATGCTTCACATCGCTCTCCTGATTCAACAGAAAACTACCACCATGGATTATGGAGGAACATTCCCAACCGTGACGGGGATATATCTCCCTGGTCGAAACTCAAGGTATTCGTTCCTGGCCTCATGCATACTGCCTCGGGGCGACATGTAGCAAGAGATAGACTGTAGCCTTGCTCATCAGGATCCCTCACTTTCAGCGCTCCTGCTGAGCGACTCTTTGGAAGGGTGTAGGGTGATCGACCCTCTGCGTTTCTGCTGTCGGAGTCGAATTCCCCTAGTCTCGATATACATATATACAGGGGGGGGGGCCAAAAAAAAGACATTTTGCCTATGTCGGACTTCGGCTCTTTTTTCTTCGCAGAGATTGCTGTCGTTGACGGGAGTTCCTCAGCAGAGTATTCCCTAAGTGTTCCTCTATAAGTGTACGCAGGCTCTCCTTCACTGCCCTCACCGTCTTCAGAATATGACGTCATCTGTCACCGTCGTCAGGCTCAAGGAGGTCTACCGTAAGAGCTTCAGCCTGAAGCTCTTACGCAATTTCGTGAATCGATTTAATGTTGGATAGTTTTCTAGAGGCATTAGCTACCACAAAATGATCTTGAATGAATACGTGCTGGAAAAACGCTATTTACAGGCAAGCAGCATAGCAATGGAGCAAAGCCTTTGAGGATATTATATGATTCCAACAATTGGGGGTATAATATGATATCAACAATTGTGGTTATTTCAACTAGACATTTTTCTTTGTTCGTTCATTTATGTTTATTTATTGCGCCCCAATAAACGTGTTAGTTTGTATTCGTTTCAGCTGTTTTTGCCGGAAACGCTTGTACAATATTGATACTAATTTTGTTCAATCGACGGTTTGCGGCGGGTAGAAACCGTCGCAAACCGTCGCAACCGTCGCCCGTAACTCTTGAAGAAATGGTTCGCTCGACCTGCAGTTTATACCATCTGATAGCTCTGCTCGAGATCTACAAGATGGTTAAATTCAATTTCTGAAAGAGCTCCATCTAGGATTGCGCCATGCACTCGACCTCCATCCCGAGAAGTAATGAATATACTTTGTATGTGATGCGCATATAAGTCCTCCTATGCAGCCTGATCATCCCACAGAAACATGGATCTCAACACCCTCAGAATACGCCACGTACCCAACCGGTCCACCATATGGTGAGATTGAATGAATGTTTTTTTTCGAATTTCACGATCTTTACTTCGTTCTAGAGCGCTAATTGGCTAACCGTGCGCTGATCAACCCATTCTTCCACTCCAAATGAGAATCTTCGAACAGTTTCCAGCAGTAGTAGTAGACCTATTATGTGACATTCCCCACATTTAGAGGAGATGATTTGCGGAAACCTGAGAAGATAGCCAGGAATCTCTCCACTGACGTAGACTACGGTTACTTCTCTGTAGGAATTATGTAAAATATTTGGTCGCAGGTGAGCGTTCCTTCCGTGGTGTGGCCCCAAACACTGCTCGTCATGTCCTTGTGAAATGATCAGTTATTTTTTGCTTGTCCAAATGAAATCTGGAGTCTGAAGTGGGCACCATTCGATTTTCCATAAAAAATACTACCGAATCGTATCTTTTTCTCCCTATTGCCGATCTTCTTCCCAGCCCTTGGCGGCCACGTGCGATTCACGTGCACCTCGCCGACCCGCTACCTTCGCATCTCTCTCAATTGACTATTTAATTAATTACTACTTAAGCTCAATTATCATTCGAAAAGGTAAACAGCTGATATTCAAGTCATCAAATTTTTTCCCTCGACAACTCCAGAGCTAATCTACTGAACTCGCAGTGATAGAAGGCTGGCTAGACTGGACGGCGTGCGGTCGATTACTCGATCCCCTGGCCGTGCGTGTGGAAACGCCGCTTCTTGCCACTCCGTCAGCTGCATATCAACCAATAATGATAAAGCATCCTGCCTACTATGTATAAAGCGTTTCATCTGCCGTTCTGTCTGTCGTCTGTCGTGCGTATGGCTGCTTTAGCCCCTTCGTACATGTCCTTCACCAGCGAGATCAGGTGTTCTGGCACGTTCCGTTCCCTGAGCGCTCTCCATAGTACTGCTCGCGGTAGCGGTCGAACGCCTTCTCCAGGTCGAGGAAGGCTAGGTAGCAGGGTCGGCGCTTTTCTCGATACTTCTCCATCACTTGCCTAGCGATGAAGATGGCATCCGTTGTAGACCTTTCGGGCATGAACCCGAACTGTTCCTGGGAGATCGGGACCAGCTCCCGCAGTTTCGAGTCGACCAGGCGCTCGTACAACTTCATGGTATGCGCAGTCAACTTGATCCGCGGTAGTTGGAGCAGTCCATCGCGTCACCCTTTCTGCTTGAAGATGGGGACGATAGTACTTGTTCTCCAGGCATCCGGCATCCTTCCTTCCGCAGTTACCTTGTTCAGGAATCGTGTGAGCCATCTTATCCCGTACTCTCCGAGCGCCTTCCATGCCTCGATTGGCACCCCATCTGGACCAACCGCCTTTCCAACCTTCATCTTCCCAAGTGCACACCGAACCTCATCCTCTGTCCAGAGTGCGATGGGACCAGCTGTGGCCTCTGCTTGTGAGTTGTTCTTGTGGGGAACTCCTCGTTCAGAAGTGCTCTGTAGTACTCCTTCCCACCTCCTCCGAACTTCGGCTGGCTTCCTCAGGATGGCGCCGTCGTTGCTTTTTGCATTCTTCACCACCCTGATATCTTGAGTGGCTCGGTGCCGGGCCTTACCAACATGTATTATCTTTCGCTTGAAGTCACCCTTCTCCGCTTGGTGCAACTTCCACCACCGGATTCTCGCTCGGCTTCTGACCCTTTTCTTCTTCGGGAAGGTCCATGGTAATTTCTGCCAGGGCCTGTGCTGCGAACAGGGTCAACCCTACGTTGCGCAAAGAACAACGAGGGGGTCGCATTTGGCCGAACGAAAGGGGGGTCGCATACAGAGGGACCAGGGGGTGAAAGGCTGGGAGGAATGGTCCCAAAAGACATGAAGTTACCATAAACTCAATAGTAATCATATTTCAGGCTTGGCTGTTTCGTACCGATCTCCCTGCATGAATTACTACATCGTGAAAAAATCTTTCTGTCTTCAGCACACTTCTATTTAGACCTAGCTTAATTATGAAAAAAGGTGGTATAGGTGCCAAACTTAGCAAGTCACCAATTTCCAGCGTATCGATTGAAATTCAACTGTGTAGAGCAGTTCATGGAAAGTAAAACAACCTTCTTCTTCTTCTTCTCCCTAGCGTTAGTCCCGCGCAGTCGCAGGGTCCGCTGTCTTTATCAGTCGTCGCCACTTCGCTCTGTCTAGGGCATCTTCTGCTGTGGCCGTGATTTCACTTAGGTCCTTCTTGATTACGTCCTTCCACCTCTTCTTTGGGGCACCTCGCGGTCGCTTGCCTTGCGCTTCGAAGTCCATTGCCTTCCTTATTGGGTGGTCCTGTGGCCTCCTTAGCACGTGCCCATACCATCGCAGACGCTGTTCCCGTACCTTCAGCTGGACAGGGGCAGTCTGCATGACCGCTCTGACCTCCTCGTTTCTGACCCTGTCCAGTCGCGTCCAACCACAGGCCCATCTCAGCATCCTCATCTCAGCGGAGTGCAGCTGCCTTTCGTGATTCTTGTTCAGGGGCCAGCACTCGCTGCCGTATAGCATCGCAGGCCTCACCACTGCCCGATACACCTTTCCTTTCAGTGTTCTGGAGCACCTTCGATCGCAGAGGATCCCAGTGGACTCCCTCCACTTCATCCAGGCCGCGTTGATTCGTGCCTTAACTGCCTGATCCACACTTCCGTCGGCTGCCAGATCGCTCCCGAGGTATCTGAAGTCCTCCACTCTTTCGATGATCTCTCCATGGCCGTCTACGATTGGCTCTGCACCCTCTTCAGAGCTCAGGAACTTGGTCTTCTTGACATTCAGCCGGAGCCCCCTTCTGCCAGGACCTTCTGCCATTCTGCACCTTGGCCTGTAGTTCTTCTCTGCTATCAGCTATCAGGGCGATGTCGTCAGCGTAGAGGATGGTCTTTAGTGGTCCTTCCATGAGCCCCTTCACCATGACATCTAGTGTCAGGAGGAAGAGGAACGGGCTCAGAGCTGACCCTTGGTGCACCCCAACGTGATGTCCACTTCCTTCGTTAGGCCGTGTGGGGTGCGTATAGCTGCCTTCGCCCCATCGTACATGTCCTTCACCAGAGAGATCAGGTGTTCTGGCACATTCCGTTCCCTGAGCGCTCTCCATAGTACTGCTCGAGGTAGTCCGGTCGAACGCCTTCTCCAGGTCGAGGAAGGCTAGGTAGCAGGGTCGGCGCTTTTCTCGATACTTTTCCATCACTTGCCTCGCGATGAAGATGGCATCCGTTGTAGACCTTTCGGGCATGAACCCGAACTGTTCCTGGGAGATCTGGACAAGGTCCCGCAGTTTCGAGTCGACCAGTCGCTCGTACACAGCTTCATGTATGAGCAGTCAGCTTGATGCCGCGGTAGTTGGAGCAGTCCATCGCGTCACCCTTCTGCTTGAAGATGGGGACGATAGTGCTTGTTCTCCAGGCATCCGGCATCCTTCCTTCGGTGGTTACCGTGTTCAGGAATTGGGTAAGCCATCTGATCCCGTACTCTCCGAGCGCCTTCCATGCCTCGATTGGCACCTTATCTGGACCCACCGCCTTTCCAACCTTCTTCTTTGTTCTTGACGAACCTCATCTTGTATATGTGGGATAGGCAGCCGTCGCCTCTAGCTTGCGAGCTTGTCTTTGTGATTAGGGAAGACTCTCGTTCAGGGAGCGCTTATGTAGTATCTGAACCTCCTCCTGACTTCAGTTGGCTTCCTCAGGATGGCACCGTTACTGCTCTTCACGCTCTTCACCACCCTAATGTCTTGGGTAGCCCGATGCCGGGCTTTGGCCAGTCTGAAGACGAACTTCTCTGCGTTTCGGCTCTCCAACTTCTCGTACAAGGCGTCCATTTCCGTGTTCTTCGCCTTGGCGACGGCTGCCTTAGCGAGCCTCTTGCAACTCTTGTAGGCAGCGAGGTCCTCTGGGCTCCGGGTCTTCTGCCAGCGCTTGTATGCTTCCTTCTTCTGCTTCACGACTCGCTGGACCTCCTCGTTCCAGAACCACGCTGCCTTGTCGTCTCCTCTGAATCCACCTCGCCGTTAGCCAGTTACTCATGGGCATCGTAGGATGAATCTCAGCTGCACTGCCCCAGTACAGCTGTGCACATGGTCCCTTCAGATCTGGAGAGAAAACTTCCATTATCCTATCCTTCGTTTGAGGTCGCTCTTCTCTGCTCGGTGCAACTTCCACCACCGGATTCTCCTCTCGGTTCTTACCCTTGTCTTCTTGGGAAGGTCTATGGCTATGTCTGCCAGGAGGGGCCTGTGCTGAGGAGCCAGTTCTTCGCCAGGAATTACCTTGATATCCTTCACAGTTTTGAGGGATGATCTTCTTACCAGTACATGGTCGATTTCCGTCTGTCTCCCTCCACTGCTGTAGGTGACCTTCTGAGTCTCCCTTTTCGCGAAGAACGTGCTGCAGATTGCCAGATCGTGGGCAGTAGCCAGGTCCAGGACTTCTTCCCGGCGTTCCTCACTCCTATTCCTCTACCCGTGCACCCTCTCAAGGCCTCTTCTGTCGCTGCCGACGTGCCCATTCAGATCACCTGCTATGGTCAAGTAATCGCTTTCCGGGATCGATCTGATGGCTTCGTCAAGCCTTAGATAGAACGTCCTTCTCACTCTCGGGGCATCGGGTCTGCGGAGCGTACACTGACAGTATTGACCAGTACCCCTCCTTCGTGTCTATCCTTACAGCCATGATCCGATCGCTGATCCTGTTCACAGCGGAGACATAGTCCTTGAGCGACTCCGCTACCGCTATGGCCACACCATTCCGCTTGGTGTCTTCCCCATTGTAGTAGAGTTTGACACCTTCTCCGATTTCCCTGGCCTTGGCCCCTTTCCATCGTGTCTCCTGAAGGCATAGGACTTGAATTTTTCTGCGCGTCATCAGATCAGCAACCTCTCGGGACCTTCCAGTTAGCGACCCTACGTTCACAGTTCCAATTCGAACTAGCTTCTTTGGCCGAGGCCGTTCCCTCCTCGGTAGCCCTCGCATACTGACCACAGAACTCGGGCGGGGGTTCTGCGCGCCACTTCCGGGTGACGTCCTAGCTTTATCACTGATTCTTTGACAACTTTTAGACATGGTTGGTGTGACTGGGGTATTCATCAGCCGGCCTGTCAACCTGGGCCTGACGCTGGTACTAGAACCATTTTTGCAATTTTTGCAGGGCATGGTTTCGAACCTCGGCAGGGATCGAACTCGCGGTTTTTCAGAGGTGCAGACATGAGTCTAACCTCTTAACCACTCGGCTATACCCTGCTATACAAAAGTAAAAAACCATCAAACCATAAAACACACAATGGTACCGCAAAACATACAATGCAATTCGATCATGTACTATCACCTTCTTCGGGAAAGTGGAGGACTTCAAATGCGAGTGCGACTTCTGCCCACAGACAGGTGCACGGCGTATACCCGAGCAGGCGTTTTCCCATAAAAACGCCTTCTCTGTCAGCGGCCGTAAGCAGACAAACTTCCTGAAGAGAATTTTGATGCTTTCAAATCAAATCTAAGCGGAACAAAGTGTAGCGAACTTGCTGAATTGAATTCTAGAGACCCCTTAGGAAATTGAAGGCAGAAGAAAGAATTTCAGAAAATTAACACTTTAATAAAGTACTCTTCGCGTAGATTCTAACGGTCTTTACCGCTTCTCATTTTATGAAGTTTGAAGGAAGTTATGGGTTCTTGAATATTGCAATGTCGCGGTTCAGAAGAAAGGCTTGAAAAAAGTCTATGAAAAAAACGGAACAACGGGACTATTTTTTGAGCGAGTGATTTTTCAAAAAAGTTTTAGCACTTCGAAAGCTCTAATCTTCTAGTTTCTAATTAGCCTTAGACATCTGCAAAAAGTTGATTATGAAGAAAGTTATGAATGTTTGAATGTCGAAAACTCGCGTGTGCACAAAAAACGGAACAACGGGACGATTTTTTGAAATATTGAACATCCGCAACATTTCAAATACTTTTTAGAAAGAAAACTATTTGAATTTTTAAAATTTTGGTGTCCGGTTCCATGAGAGCGCCGACGAACGAAGATATAAGTTTTCAAATAAGGACGTAAATTACTACTGCATATCCAGTTTTCCGGCTTATACAAAAAGGAGAAGGAAAAGGAGAAACGGGAACCAAGACTCGAGGGATCGAGAAAATGAAAACCAAGCCTCACTTCTGCCTGATTCGAACTCCAACCTACCCATGATCGAGCTTTAAATGAAACAATGATCTCTTTCGTTCGAAAATTCGGAAGTTTTTCGATTTCCTCCATGAAATGGAGGATAAAATATGGCGTGTGAAGAAAATATTGTGTTATTTTCGGGATTTCTTCAGGAATAAAGAGAAGAAGCCATGTACACACTTCAACTTTATTGGACAAAGACGTTGATACACACAGAAATACACCGTAACACTAAAAAACACACATGTCCAATAGGGGGGGTCGCACTGACACCCCTTGAAATGGAGGGGGTCGCAAAAAATTTGGAATTTGCGCAACGCAGGGTTGACCCTGGCTGCGAAGCCATATCTTCGCCAGAAAATGCCTTGATGTCTTTTACCGATCTGAGGGATGATCTTCTTACGAGCACATGGTCGATTTCCGTCTGTCTCCCTCCACTGTAGGTTACCTTCTGAGTCTCCCTTTTCGCGAAGAACGTGCTGCAGATTGCCAGATCGTGGGCTGTAGCCAGGTCCAGGACCCTCTCTCCCTCAGCGTTCCTCGTTCCTATCCCTCTACCTCCGTGCACCCTTTCCAGGCCTCTTCTGTCACTGCCGACGTGACCATTCAGATCACCTGCTATGGTCAGGTAATCACCTTCCGGAATCGATCTGATGGCATCGTCAAGGCTCAGATAGAACTCGTCCTTATCACTTTCGGGGCCGGCTTGCGGTGCGTACACGGAGAGTATGGTCCAGTACCCCTCCTTCGTGTCTATCCTCACAGCCATGATCCGATCGCTGATCCTGTTCACAGCGGAGACATAGTCCTTGAGCGACTCCGCTACCGCTATGGCCACGCCGTTCCGCTTGGTGTCTTCTCCATTGTAGTAGAGTTTGACACCTTCCCGATTTCCCTGGCCTTAGCACCTTTCCATCGCGTCTCCTGAAGGCATAGGACTTGGATATTCCTGCGCGTCATCAGATCAGCAACCTCTCGGGACTTCCCAGTTAGCGATCCTACGTTCAGAGTCCCAATTCGAACTAGCTTCTTTGGCCGAGGCCGTTCACTCCTCGGTAGCCCTCGCATACTGACCACAGAACTCGGGCGGGGTTCTGCGCGCCACTTCCGGGTGACGTCCTAGCTTTATCACTGATACCTTTTCGACTTTAGACATGTTTTGTGTGAGAGTTTTTTTTAGAGCCTCGGCAGGGATGGAACTCGCAGCTTTCAGAGGGGCACACATGTGTGGAACCTCTTAACACTCGCCTATCCCTGTCTTTTTCCTCTCCACTGCTAAAAGTGATGAAAAAATTGTGCATAGTCTTTACCAAAACGACCTTTCTTCCTATGGTTATCGCCTTCAGATTTGAGCCCGCTCCACCAGCGTAAAGAGCGGGTCATATTGTGATCACTTTCGAGACCAGTTATAGGTAGAAGGTAGTACCTATCAATAGCTTTGTACCAACGACTGTTAGAGAAAAGGCGTGCGTCCGGAAGGCGCTGAATCAACTCACGATCAAATCTTTTCACATCAGGCACGTC
Organism: Ostertagia ostertagi; assembly: GCA_036418205.1. NCBI lineage: Eukaryota > Metazoa > Nematoda > Chromadorea > Rhabditida > Trichostrongylidae > Ostertagia > Ostertagia ostertagi. Next base: position 10,019 of record MU893795.1, read on the forward strand.
TGATCGAACCTGCACAAGCTTCCGAGAAGCAGTTGAGTAAGTAGAGGAGACAGGACCTTCTCGAAGGATATGACATCTTATGCAGGGTGAACCGTCGCATTAGCATCACGAACTCACAACGCCCTCAGAGGAAAATCTCTGTGCGTGCTCATCTACCAACCTGACCACACCTTCGTCGTCGTGGATAAAAATAACCTCGTTAAAAAGGTCCCACGGAGCCCTTTCGGAGGAATATTTCTCTACCACATACAATTTTGAAGATTCCACACAGACGTGGTAGTTTTCGAAACTAGCAGTGTCGTGGATCACATATCTACTTAGTGTTTTGAAAAATATTGACATTGAACAGAATTACACTCATTCGAAAATTAGACGTTGGGAGACTCCCCACGAGGAAAAGGGGTCGTAAACATTTCGAAATCGGTCCAACGGTTGACGGTTGACCTTGACTATGAGTCAATTGCTGACCAAAATAACCAACTTCTTCAATATTTCGCACAGCTCCAACTTCGGAGCTAGTTGTGTGAAGAACCTCGACTTTATATAATACTAAGGTTCAAAATGAACAAGCCCCACAGGCTTTATTTAAAAGGTTGAATAGCCATCGCAACAACATCTTAACGTTCGAGGTAAAGAGCATTATATATCTCCAGATTATGGAAGTCCTCCATACTTTCGAATTATCAATGGAGGGATGAGTTTTCTTTCTAACTCTAGTTTTCTGCACAAGAATTCTTCATTCTTTCTGTAGTGTTCTAATGACATGGATTTGAAGTTGTTCCTCCTTCAACGGCACCATGCTGTCGCTTAGCACTGTTGAGGTTTGGTGCTTTACATCGCTGCATTGTTAGAGGCGAGACAGCTGGTCCACTGTCATACGCGTGGATACTAAAAACTCCCCAAGGGCTCAACTGCGTACGTCCGCCTTCACCACTTCTCAAATTCTGTAGTTCCACCTCTTTCAAGGCTACTGTAACCGATCTCCGCGTGGTTTTACGGATACCAGTTTATACTTTGGATTGGAACATTTTCCGTCAAGGCGCCACATATGCGAATTGTTGTGGCCACCGAACTCCTAAATTTACCCTCGTCGCTCCAGATGACGTGGATCGTGGATCGAGTTCAAATAGTTCCTGTGATCCCGAATCGGTCGCAAATGCCTCCACAGCTATTTACGCGATCTTCTCGGCTGGCAAGAGGGGCTTACAATCCCGCAATTTCACGCAGTTCTCGTTCTTGTTTTTGTTGTTCCCTATCTCAAACTCGACTTCTTGGATCTGAAAATGAACTTGAAAATGAACATCATGTCGTACAACAACGAGCATTCAAAGGAGGATTCCAACTTTTTGATGAGTCACAGTTTTCGGCGAATTTTTGACCCCGTTGAGGGGGACGGTAAGCAAACCAGCCCTTTTGGCACATCGGCTGGGACCGTATGCTGAATGTTGGGGAGGGGATGGGGTCCCCAACGGTCGACGGTTTACTTCAACTCGGTTGGTACGATAGGAGAGTACTGACGCAAGTGGTGCAGCTGGTCCAGCAGCTTCGCCAGAAGGACCGGTTTGCTCACCCCAGGACTAAGCCTTGGAGAGGGGACGGACCCGTCCTCTCTTTAAGGCTTAGTTCTGAGGTAAGCACCAAATTGTGGCGGTTCTAAGGACCGAGTTGAAGTGGTCCGTCCACCGTCGGGGACTCCATCCCCTCCCCAACATTCAGCATACGGTCCCAGCCGATGTGCCAAAAGGGCTGGTTTGCTTACGTCCGTTGAGGGTCGGTCAATTTTTTCCCCTTATAACAAAGAGACAGAAAACAAAGAAAACATGCGCTTTGGTAGAGTTGAGATAATTTAAATTTGAGAGCATAATTTCGAAATGATCAACTTGCTTTGCCTTTAATTAGATTGTACACACACTCACACAGCGTACAAAAATGATGCTCCTCTCAAGCAAAGCCGCCTTACGAGTGACGGTAGGACACGACACTGCGGTAAGACAACGATAGCATCTTCTGACAAGGCCTATATTTTTTTCAGTTTTGTCCGATTTTTGTTTGCAATAGTTTGATTCTAGGAATTCATTACTGCTACTCCTAGCTCTCACTCGTCTTTCGCCGTCACGGGGTTCGCCGCACAGATCAAGCGATCAAGCAGATCAAGAGTCGTAACCTTACCCAAGGCATCTTCTGCGATGCTTTTGGCTTCAGTAAGATTTGGAACAATGTCTTGAAGCTCCGTATGGTCGCTTGCCTAAGCTCTGAAGTTTAACACTCCGAAAATTCCTCAATTCCTGTGGCACAGCGCCATATCACGGTAGTCTCAATCACAGCCTACTGTATGAGTGGATCAATTTCCTCACTTTTGACGACATCACGTCGTTTAACCGATTTCATGATTCCTTTTTCGCAGTAGTGGTCCTGTCTGGGATAGTTGTAGGAATCGAAGAGCATCATTGTCCATGCTACTCACTGATGAACTTTGTTCTTGATCTTGTAAAGAGGGGCTTGCGCTAAAAGTACCCGACTCGCTGTCAAGAAGATGTGGGTTGGAGTTCCTCCATTCAAGAGCATAAAGAAAACCGAAGTTCCGAATCGATGGACAGGGATATTGTACCAAGGAGTCAAAGATAAGAGATTTAAGGAGATTTTGGGATGATTGTTAAGCCAGTTCGATCACTTGTTCGCTATCCCCTGGCAACGTTAAATAAGCACAATATTCACCTGTTTGCTCGTCCTGTTTGATTGTCAAATTTTTTTCGGACCAACTCCGCACATTAGAAATGAATCATGTTTCCCTCACGCGAGGATCGGTCACTGCGCGCTCTAGCAAGACCCAAGACCGGATGGAGAAGTTGTTAGTGTCCGCTCAGAGAATTTCAGTGCCTTGAAGTGGCAGGTGATGCTGATGATACTGATGGCGATAGGAAAAATACCTAATGCAAACTCATTCAAATCATCATACCCTCATCGTTATCCACTCCTCCTCTCACTCCCTTCAAATCTTCTAATTCCTTTTCTAACCTGGCCATCTCCTTTTCCTACATGAATGTGAGTTCCTTATTTTCCTTCACCAGTTCTTCTAGTTTCACTTCTAAATCGGCGAGTTTCTTGGGTAGTGCTTGGGTTACAATATTCTCCGACTTCCAAACATTTCCAGCCGCTCTTTTTTAATACGTGATTCATAATTCCTTACAGTTGTAACTGTGAATGCGCGAAAAATATCATCTCAGTACCTCTATACGGAATAGTCCATTGGATCGAGGGTGAGGGACATATCTTTGTCCTAGAATCCAGGAAAATAGTGTTGGCGGAAGGGAATCGTAGATTTCGACCCATATGCTGACGCCCTCTTTTGTTGCAGAATATAATTCCGTTTTTCAATGTGTTTATAGGCCCACGTCCTCAAAATTACATTCTGGTAGGTTTCCGAATTGATTTTGATGTTTTTATCAACAAAAACGAAAGTTGTCTTCCCTTATGGTGCTATCCGGGCCCAAACCATCGCCGACTTCGTGAACAGGCTACTGGTTTTTACCCGCCGTTTTCTGGTGTCTTTCCCTGACGCACTAAGCAATTGCCTGCTTTGACTGCTGCAAGGTTCCTGCGCTAACATTTGTGGCTTTGGTGGTGCGCTTCACCAATGCGCGCCACGGCTACATCGGCGATGTCAACCAACTCGAATGCACGTACGTTTTCCACGCTCGTCAGTTGCGGCTGGAGTGGGACGAAAAGGAGTTATGACGCTGGTTGATGAAGAATGTGCCTCTTGCTCCCCTCATCACAACTTTCGGAGAACTCCCAGCTCTCAATGACCTACCAAACGAAATACCTACAAAGGAGCACTCGTCAACGGATCGACCTCCCGACAGCGTGGACTTCTCACACGACGCCTGTCATTGCCCAACCCGGGCATTCCCTTTGTCTTCGACGATGTTCGTAGACCTCCTAGTGTCTTCAACCCAGTCCCATTACAACCGTACTGAGAGATGCTGTTGCGAAGACTTCACCTGCGCACTGCCGGCAATGGATTTTCTAGCCTCGTCGATCGCCGTCATAACTTTCTGCAATGAACAGCAGCGACGTCTGGAAGAACCGCTACGTATTCTTGAGTCCTCCTGCACACCACCGACTCAGTTCATGGTCGGGAAATGGACATCATTGTCATATTTACTACTACGACGGAAGTCGTGAGTAAAACAGGAGACTTAATGGACGACATCCGCAGACTCAACGTAGCGACCAATCTATGTAGAAAGAGCTAATTTGTTTTAGGTCATACTTAAGCTCTTCAACGATTACCAAACTGTGGTCGAGTCCTTCAATGGGCACATGACCGGAACGTTATCGTTGGCACCGCTTCGCTACCCCACATCTTTGCGTTACACCTTGTCGCCTTGGTTTACTGTGAGTGGCATAGGTTTTTTTTGTGTTTTTTGGGTTTTGTTTTTTTTAGGTTTTTTTGGTTATTCTCTTCTCTCCACGTTTTTCTACCATTTGTTTTATTTCAGTGCTCATTTAATCAAGAGGATCGATTGCGATTTCTGTAGCTCACGCTCTCGAAATAGTCACTTTTCATTGTTGGAAAAATTTGGCCTCGTCGTCACTCACCATATCCACCACCGCTGTGGTTCTTTTTGCGAGTCTTCACTTACTCTTATGAATCGGTTTAGATTCTGTCCCCTGCCACCAAGGTGAGCAGATATCTTTCTCTTTTTTCTTAAATTTATTGGGTTTATGGGTGGCTTTCTTAGAGCGGCCTTACGCAGAACTCAGAAATTCGGATGGATTTCTTCGTGATTGTTCACGTCTTTTTGATTTCCTTAACCCACTTAGTGTGAGGAGATCTGGGAAGTCCAGAGGTACAGTATTAGCTATGCACGGCCTCGCGTTTTTCCCCTCTGGAACCAGGGCTCAGCTACGTTCGAGGGCCGACGTATTTGGGTAGAGGGAGAGGGTGTAGCCTGTAGCTTTTCCCCGGTCAGTAGGCTGTGTTTCAGAACACAGCCCTCTCAAGCGCAGCGAAATGATAGTGCAAAGATTTGACGCACTGATTTCAGGCCGCCCACGAGCGCGGTATTTAAAGCAACATTCCAAGCAGGGTTCCAACAATTCGATCCTAAGGGGTGGAAGCATGCACTAGCCCTAGTCAAGACATAGGAAATGTCACTGATTTGAAAACTTACCTTTGAAAGGCGTTGGAAGGGGTCTAACGCCTTTGAAGTGGGCGGATCCACCGAGCCTCGGTACGGCCGCCCACTTCAGTTGAGAGTGCGTGATTGGCTGCGCAGACATTTGCGGTCATTTCGGGACCACCGGGACTATTTGAGGTCAATCCTTTAAAAATCAATGTCGATCATGCTTAGAGCGCGCGTACGTTTTGGTCACTCATTCGAATTGGATTTCTTCGCGAATGTTTTTTCGATTTCCATCATCGGATCCCAACTTTCAACAAGCGGCCTCAGTGTATTTCGTATGGGGAGGGGAGGGAGAGACGGGGATGAAAATGACAGAATTTTTGCTAAGCTGCGACATGATTGCGCATTTGCAACATTTTGTGACGTTTCTTTAGCATGATTTTTCAGAGTGCTCTGCCGCTACACAAGCCAGCTGGATTGAACTGCGGGCAGGTTCAAGCAACTCGTCCAACACGCGTCTTCCCCCATCGCTAAGCGGCAGAGGGGAGTCCCTGTCTAAGCCCTGTTCGACGTTTTTTTACTTTTTCTTTCATTATTGGTCAACTTTTCACCCACAACTTCATTATGGGTGGTTTTGCCCGCGAATTCGTTCTTGGATTGTTGCTTCAACCCTACAACGCACGTCATCGAGGCTACTTCACTGACGCTACGCCTGGATGCCGTCTCAGCCGTTCCATATTCGACTACCTCCGCTGCTCCAGATCCACAGGACCTGCGGATGGTCGTCTATCTTCTTACGAGCTGCAGATAGGATTCCGTCGTGCATGATTAGTCTGCTATTGGCTGTAATAAATCACTTGCTATTATTTTGTTCTGTGCTTCACGATGAATACATGCGTTGGTGGAAACTTGTCTCTGGCATCCTCAGAGATCTTATTTGTTGCTTCAAGGGCGGATTAAATTTTATCGTTGCAATACCTCAACCTACTGAAGGGCAGTGTGTTCTATGGTTCACCTGGTGCATCTCTAGGTTTGTCACCCTCCATGGTTAAAATGTGATCAAAAACGAATCAAAAGAGAAAGTGATGGAAACTAGAAGCACTAGATTTAGTTTGTAAACTTCAGATCGAAAGAAGGAGCCGAGAGTCTCGAAGATTACTTGATTTTGAGCTTGTCAAAGAACCATTTTCTTCTTAATATCGTTAGGAATAGTGTTGCCAATTGCAATAGCAAAACCTCGCATTCAGTGACCTCAAGTCAGATTGGTAACTCTTATATGTAGTACTAGGTAAGAAATTGAGGACTAAGAAAATATAATAGATTACAGTATTATCCGTTTAAAGTGCTCCTTAAGTCCATATCTTCTTGTAGATCTACATCTCACCAACAGATGCAGCACGAATACCGTACCGTGACACTGTGCGCTGACAACATTGTCAGACCTTGCACTCGATTATCAGCTGACGAGCGAAACTATGAATTAAGAAATAAGTCGGAAGGGGGTGCAGTATAAGTGGGAAGGGCACGCCACTTGTTCTGATACGGTCGGAGCGAAATGTACGTAAGTAGGGACTGGTGTCCGCTACTATGACGTGACGAGACGCTATGAAGTAACTCACACATTCCATTCACGCATGTCAAGTGACTGCTCCTCACCCCCATCCCCTAGATTGACTACAATCTCCTGGTTTATGGATTCCCTCAATTCCTTGACACCATAGTAGCGAGCAACAGTTCCCAATTACATCCATTTCGCGGTGCTAAGTGAGTTGATGGAGGCACGCAACGGCGCCGTTTTCAAAACGCGAGCCTGCGAGTGGGTAAGCTGTGACACTATGGTTTGCGATTGAACTTGGGAACATTTGAGTCCCCGTCCAGGCTCAAGCTCAGTGTCACTGCGCTTGAGAGACGCGGCGCTGCCGCATAGTCTCCTCACGCATTCAGTTCGCGCCTAGCACATCCATAAAAACACGGCGTGCCCATCCCATTTGCATTGCACCCGGGAGGGTACCGCAGCTCTTGAACGGACTCGTCACTACGTTGCATCTCTTAACACATTGACGACAAAGCAGTTTTTGGGTGTTCCCGAAAATTGCGTCTAATGCTGAAACGCTTCCATACGGTGTACATACCAAATCAATGAGAACACAATGCGGAAACTGCTGAAACATCATTTGTCTCGTACAAATGCTTAATGGCTGCAAACCAAGCAAAAATCTCCCCGTCCCGCAAAGGTGAAACTTCGGAACGCTCTCGGAAAATTCCAATTTTCCACTGTAGAATCCACAAATGAGGTTGAACACAAATCTCTTTTTGCCAATTGTTGTATCATTGAGCTAGCTAATAGCATACAAAAAGGCAGCTTTCTACATCAAGAAAGAACAACCTTATCACTGAAGAAGCAATTCCAAGCAACCCTTCTGTAAAACTTTCACTGTGAAAGATGTTCAAAGAACGTGGCCATTACAAGTTTGACAACGTATTCCGGGTTAATATAGCACCGCTCAAAATTTGGAATATGCGCAAAGGAATAAAATTCAAGGGGTGTCGCCCGGCATCGGGCGACATTGTCGCCAATGTGTTAATGAAATGGCCATCCAGAAAATTTTCAAAATCTCGTATTCCACAGAGTTTCTGAAAAATTTCCAAAGGGAAAACTGTGTCAAATTTGGTCGCGAATTCGAAAATCAACATAAAATTCCAGGTTGAAAATGCCAAAAATTTTATGCTAATTTTTCCATGAAAAATCGCTTTTCCTTTGTCTTCCAAATGATACAGCCACCCTGTGTTACTTTGTTGCATTTAATTCTTGCTTGAAACTGATTAGCAATTATTAATTTTTCTTTTTTAGGTTATCACGAATGGAAAGCGGCTTTGAAAAAGTGCAAATCGTTCCAAAAAAGAGTGTGTAAGCGCTTAATAGTCACACAGCGCGGGAATTTAGTCGAAGCTGCAAAACAATTAAAAATTTCTTTTTCTCATCCTGAAGAAAATGGAACTAAGACTGTAGACAATCTCTGCTTCTTGATCGAGATAAACGCGACGATATAAGAAGATCACCCAATTCATCAAGGCGTGCTGGGAAGTTGCAGTCTCATTTAAAGCAACAGTCCAGGAACGAATTTGCGGGCTGAAACCACCTATAATGAAGTTGTAGGTGAAAAGTGGTCGAATGGAAAAAGAAAAAGTGAAGAAAAACGTCCAACAGGGGCTTAGACAGGGACACCCCCTGCCGTTTAGGATGGGGGAGACGTGTGTTGGACGAGTTGTCCGAATCTGCTCGCAGTAATGCGCTTCAATTGCGATTGCTTGCAAATACTTGGCTGATTGCTAGCAACTGTAATTGAAGCGCACGCTGAAATGAAACCTTGAATCGAAGGGGACACATTGAAAATCAAATACATTCGGCATCGAATTTTCAAAGGATAGACCTCAAATGGTCGCGGCGGTCCCGCAACGACCGCTAGTCAAGCATGGACTCTGCACAGCGTATGTTGAACGATCCGCCTCGGAATGAGGTGATCCGCCCCCTCCAAGAGGACTTCGACCCCTTCCAGCGCATTTTAGAGGTAGGTTTTGAACTTAAAGACATTTCCTATAAACTTTAGTTGGGCTGGGGCATGTTTTCACCGCCTAATGACTAAGTGGTTGAAACCAGAGTCAACCCTGCGTTGCGCAGTTCGCAACGGCACGTTGAGAGATCCTCAACGCACGCTGTATGGGCGGAGACACAGACGGCTCGAGCATGCGAGTGTGAATGTTCGCGCGAGAGAACGTGTCTAATCGGGCGAAACTGCGCAACGTGGCCGTTGAGAACTGCGCAACGCAGGGTTGACTCTGGACTGTTGCTTTAACAATTAACTTCTTACGAGATAGTCCTTGGTATGTATGAATAGCTTCCAAGGTCGTTCTTTAGCGGGAAATGAAAAAAGGTGTTTTTGAACAGAGACCGTGGCGAAAATCTAGTCATTTATGTTAGAAAATAGTGGCCGAGACGACTGGAGGAACAGCACTTTGCCTGTTATGTTTGACTTTCTATCTGCATTTCCTTCGAGTTTCTTCCTTGCTGATAGAACTTCAACATAAAAAAACGGTAAAAGAATGGCAAAAGAGAAGTAGGAAATAACAACCTGAAACGGATCTTGCTCCGGTTGGCTTGGAAAGACTTCTCTCGCAAAAACAACTCGATTTTCGCGACAGTTTCTTCGAATTTATTCATTTATTTATTTATTCCTTACGCTCAAGGGCGCGCCACAACCAGTAAGAAAAGTCGAGAAAATACAGACATAAACAAGTCCAGGGGAGAAAAAGAGAAAAAAACATTACCAAAAAAACAACAACATGGAATTGAAACAGAACTCAAAAAGCGAAAAAAAAACTACACAAATTAACAAAGAACAAATCTCAGGAGGAAAGAAGAGCCCATGCCAAGCAGTCCACATTGCTGTTCAGCAAGAGTAGTCCCAAAAGGCAAGTACTAGGTTAAGAACTAGCAACGACTCAGATTTGGAACTGTAGTACGTAGAGAAGCATAGCCCATGGATTTAACGTCAAAATGAAGTTTTGTGTGCACTGACCACATCTAAGCCAGAAGGTGCCGTGACACAGACCCGCATTCGTCCGGCAAGAATGCCCACTCGCCACGGGTGGGGTCATAGGAGCTTGCCGAGACTCCGAAACACGGGTATACCGGCCACCCTCGTGGAATCGGCAAGCTAGGTAAGTGCCCAGATACCTACCGGTAAACGAGCACAGTCCGGGTGTTCTCAAGTGGTACGATTGGAAATTTCAGCATCTAATTAGTGCTGCGTCGCGACTAGGCGCCAGCTATCAGTGGGCAATATGCGCCTTACATGTCCATAATGGTGCAAAAAAATTGGCTAATATGGTTTCCGAAAGAATTTTCAGACTAAATGGAAGCCGACAAACGAGGGCGTAGCATAGTCATAGCTGGCATCAACGAGGCTGAGGAGAGCTTGCCGCCATCCGCGCTTCAGAAGGAGTTGGAGGCCAAGGTTTTTAGGTGCTTGATGCTCTACAGGTGGAATGTAGAGCGACTGAAATCTACAGGATGGGTAAGGTTGTTGATGAGCGCCCTCGCCTTATTAAAGTCGTGCTTCCCTCTCGTTTCCATTGGCGACGGGCACTAGCAAATGCGCGGCTCCTTCGAGCTTCTGCGCTTTCGAATGTGTTCATCCGCAGGAGCATGACGGCGGAGGAAAGGAAGAAAGAAAATGAGCTGAGGCAGTTGCCAAAGGAGAAATATAAAGGAAAGACGCGGCGCGAGTGGGTCGTTTACCGCGGTCAACTCAGGCGAGTTGTTGACCTCACCAAGGTGAGTCCGGGAAACGCTTGAGTTTGCACGGTAAATCAGCATTTCTTCACTGCACCCTATTCAATGCCCGAAGTTTAGTGAACAAACTCCATCACCTCCACCATTATTTGTCCACCAATGAACCCGACTTGGTTTTTGTTACTGAAACCTGGCTAACTCCTCGGATAAGAAATTCTGAAGTCATCGGTAACCTGCCTTATGATGTGATTCGGGTTGACAGAAGAGGAAGAAGGGGTGGAGGAGTTTGTTGCTTCATCAAGAATACGCTCATCACCCGTGTTGTTGAGCATGATTTCTCTCTCAAAGCTGACGTACTCTGTATTGAACTATTACCATCTAGTGACGGTTCCCGAACTCGATTTGTGGTCGTATATCGTCCCACAGATTCTACTACAAGTGACGACAAAGACCTTCTTGGGCTACTATCTAGTTTCATATCGGCTAGTTCGGACATAATTGTATTGGGCGACTTTAACATTAACGTGAATTGGTTACGGTCTGTTCCCTGAGGAGTGAGTTCTAAGCGATTTTTCGATTTCTTTCGAAATTCTGGCCTCCAGCAAGAAGTTTTCCAGCCAACTCATGGGTCTTATACACTCGACCTCATCCTGACTACCTCCCCTACCGTAGCGATTGTTACTGTGCTCCCTCCTCTTGGCTCCTCATATCATTCTATTGTAAAATTCTGCATAAATGCAACGTACTGTGCTCCTCTCTTTTTGCCTTTGCCAAACTACCTCAGTGTGGACTATGATGCGCTCAATGAAAGCTTTAACAGGGTTAACTGGCTCGATGTTTTTGATAAGTACCTATCGACGTCCGATCTATATCGTAGGTTCTGCTCTGTTGTTTACCAAAAACTCGCCTTAAATGTTCCTTTCAAGGTTCCGCGACTGCACTATCTTCGATATCCCTCTCACATTGAAAGCCTTATCGATCAGAAACACCGGATTTTCAACCAATCTTCTGACCCTTTAAGTTGCCCTCTTTACAAGAAAGTTTGTGCTGATATTGACTATCACCTTAGGAAGTTCTGCGCAGTGAAACCTGAAGGACTTGTAGCGGTGACGTTTGCCAAAAGCCAATATCTGTTCAATGACCTAACCTGAGTGTCTTCTCTTTCCTTACGGCTGAGAGCTTTCAGGTTGTACACAAATCAAGACTCATTGTTTTTCAAGTTTATTGGGAAGACTTTCCAGCTGGATTTATGGTGTAACACAGAGACCATCATCTTTGTTACATTTGCAGCCCTCACAGTTGCACTTCGAGCACGGTTCTCCTACTTCGTAGATCGGAGCTCCAAAGTAGTTCCCCCTGGAAGTCAGTTTTTGAGACTGAAGAGTTCATAGAGGCAAGCAAGACTCACTGCTACACAGGTGGACTTACGTTGGCTTGTATTCGCACCCCACAATCGTCCTTTTTTCACACCACTGCACTCCACAACCAATCTTGTTACTGTTATGCCAAGCTACCTGCAACGACCCTACTACAAGTTGTCGATTGTTATTAGAATTGCTACAAATATTAGTTGTCACCTGAGAGTAATGGCCGAACGCCTTTTTCAAACACCTTCGCGGAAAGTATGTTATCCTGAGGAACACCACGACTTTGCCAATTCGCTGAACCACGCTTCGACACTCTTAAATGGACAAGACATATTTCTATAGAAGGCTTGAATGGACTCAATGCTCTTACCTGTTTTGCCATTTTCGTCTTATTGAGGCCGCCCGCTCTTACTGAATACATATTCTGTCCCCAACCTTTTCTGGCCCCATATGATGAATGGCCCCATATGCATTGTTTTAACCATTCCATCATGTTTTCTTCAACTTCGCAGTCGTAGCTCTGCAACAGTCTTTCGGCTATATCACTTTTTTCCCAACTTTTCCAATATAAAATTGTCTATTTCTAGGCTCCTTTTTCGAACTGAACATGAAGATTCAAAGCGGTTAGGCCAAAAACGAGATCGTCCTACCACTTTCAGCATATTA